>JAOBRB020060759.1:0-11434 GCA_027575285.2 Zoanthus pulchellus | reverse complement strand
GGAGAACAAACAACATGAACTCATATTTTTATGCAATCACTTGTACATAATGACCAACCTATCCTTTCTTTCAACACCACCTAAACCTTAGCGTAAATCTTCTCTGTAACCTCAGACCCTCACCTGAACTTTGATTGTAACCCTAGCTTCACCTATACTTTAATTGTTTAAACTTTGATTGTTTACAGTAATGTTATCTTTTCTAGCTAACTTTGATTGTACCCCGTTTGATTGTGTATTTCCGGCTAACTATCTACATGGTGCGCACTACTCCTAGAATTCCAGGAAAATTACTGGATATTTCAAATTTTCCTCTAGGGCCCTAGAAAAACAGGTAATTTCCTTGTAGTCCTGGAAAACTCCTGGTTTTTTCAAATTTTCTTCTTGAACCGTAAAAATACGGATATTTGCCTTGTAGTCCAAGAAAACTTGAGGAATTTTGTGGAAAAATTTTGAATTGTGTTTTAAACAAACCAAAACCTTTAGAAACATTTAATTCATGATTGTATTTTTGGTGTTGTTTGTAGACTCAATATCAGGATTTTTTCTCTGGGAATTATTTTTCTCTTACGTTTTCTTTCGCTGGAAAGCTTGAAAACTGCGCAAATGGCTTGGAGGTGTAGTTACTCGTTACGTTTTGCAAAGGAGAGTTTATGGTAGGGTCTGTTCTACTCAAGAAAACTTCTGTCAGTGAGCATCGTGTATCTATTCTTAAGCAATAACATAGAATGTTCACGAACAGAAAACGTATGAACTACAGAAAGTTGTTTTCTGTTTTATTATCGTAGGTTGAGCACTTTACCCGTTATGGTATGCATGAAGAGCTTGACGACGAGAGTGCGATGAAGAAGATGAAAAGGCAACCATTGGAACACAAGGTTTCAACTTTTGTTGTTGCTCTTTTAGAAATGTTTGGTGCTAAGCTATAACTACATTGGTAATGCTTCCTTTTCCGCTCAAAGATAAAACAAATCGGAAACTTTAAGTTACCTCTCAGACTATCTTAAAGATATGGGTTTTTTAAAGAACGAAGTCTCACATTCTGCGAAGAGGGTCTATTTACTAGCACTAGAGAAATGTTTGTCTGAACATTCTTTCATCAAGACAAAAATTGTCTTGGTGAAAGAATCTTTATATGAACCTTTCAAAGATTAGATCTTGTTTTTGTTTCTCATTTCATTCAGTTCTACAACAAAATATATTCACCTCCTTTCAAATGTCTTCAGCTGGACAGTATTCATCAAATTAAAAGCGGCAATGTTGATGAGATGTTCTTGCGAATACCGGCACTTTCTGTTTTCTGTTGACTTGCACATCGTACGGCAACGACATCCTCGTCGTCAGGTGGCCTCACTGCTTGCTTCTTAATCTGGTCAACAAGAGGAGCTTTCTAACAAGCTAGCAAAAGCGTTACATTTGCATAATAATTTTAATGATAATAATAATAATGATAATGATAATAATAATACAACTATATAAACTACATGCTTTTTGTACCGATTCCTTGATCTGAGTACAAAGAAGTAACTAACAAATTGTACTGTCTCGTGTCTAAGACATGTGTGATACTTGTGCTTGCGGCTTAACAAGTTGTTTTAAGACTGATAAATTATTACAGCTTCAAAATATCACTTTCAATTCTCTTTGACGAAGAGAAAGTTTTTTTTAAAGATGATTTTAAACAGATGTGAAAATTGTTTTACGTCATAATTGCGTTAACAAATAAGTAGTGAAAAACACTCAAAAAACGTTGTGACATCAGAGCCAAATGTACTGTGCACGCAATAAAAGTGACGCCCCAATGAAGAAAATAATTTTTTCGATATACCGGCCCCGGTTCCACAAACTTCGATTAACTTAATCCTGGGTTAAGTATGGCTTTATAATGCTTACAAAATTCTGCTCTGTTTTACCAACAAAGAAAATTGTTTAATCCAAAATTCTAGCTCAAAGCAAGCTATAGAAAGTACGAAACATAAACATGGATAAAAAAAATAAATCCAGGGTTAACGCTAATCGGGTTTTGAGGAACTGGGCCAAGATTAATAGATCGCTTTAAAGTTGACATTTTTAGGAATCTCAAATACATGAGTGCACTTTAACATATCATATCTGCTTTCCGTTAAACATTTCTCCAACATAACTTTTTTTTGTTTCAGTTGGATGATAATATGGATAAGGAAAAGTTGATACTGCTTAAGAAACTGAGAGAGCAACAAGAAAAACTTCTTGCTTATGAAGAAGAGATGCAGAAAATGCCATCCAGTTTACAAGAAGACGATGGTGAAAAAATGGCTTTACTTGCCAAGATTATGGAGCAAGAGGAAAAACTACAAGCTTATGAAGAGAGTAGGCAAAGAAACGATGTTGCTGCTGACCACGACAGCGATATGGAAGATATTGGGAATGAAATATTTCCTGGTGAGAATTCTAGTTGGTAAAGTAGTTGCGTTGTGGATCATGGAGATCCTCACTAGTGAAGATATCGCTGACATCATTTCTTTGTTTTTCTGGTGTTTTTCTTGATTTTCTGTTTGAAACATAACATGAAAATTATAGGTTTGCTTGAAAAACATTTTTACAACTCGAAGATAAACTTCATATGTTCGCTCCATCGTGTGATACCTTAATCTATTCTGTTGTCACAGTAGTGTCATTTAAAGCTCTATAGCAGTGGTATGTAATAATGAAAATTTAATAAATTAAGTTAAATCCTTCTCAAGCCAAGGTAAATAAGAGTCTTCAACTTCCCCTGAACGAGACAATAATCCATAAACTCTAAAACTTGTTTATCTATCCCGGAAGGATGGAAACCCGAGTTGCCTTGAGCAGAAAGGAAGGTCACACAAATTTTCCAATAAGGCAAACTACAGAGATCGAACTAGGGACCGTAAGGCTGGAAGGCACGCATCAGTGCACAAACCTCCTTCGCCCTAAAGTGTACTTTAGTGTAAATGACAATTTTTTTTGTTTTGATTCATGCAAATATGATAACATATAATTTCCTTTCTGGCATTGCAGAAGAAATTTTGTACGACGAAGAAGAAATCGAGCAATCGCCAGCAAGTCATCACCTTGCAAATAGTCTTGGTGTGAATGCACACCGTATGCAAGTCATGAAAGCCTCATTTTTTGGTGCAGATGAGCAACACCAACCACAACCTGCTGAAAGAGACTCCTTCGCAGTAGAGGATCACCCTGGTGAAAGCTCCGTATTTGACAAGTCTCTTATTACTATATCACGTACCAGACCATTTCAGAATCTCGAGGCTCCTGGTCCAGCTTTGTCACCAAGGATTCCCAGAGATGTTCAGAACCTAACTGGTGTAAAAACTACCGATTCTCTGTTTGGAAACCCGAAAATTGGTAATACCAGATTTACCGTACTCTGTCACCAATCACTTCTACTCACACTCTTCATTTCCATTGATTCATTGCATCCTCCTTCGAACCAACACAGCATGCGCTTTTTCAATTGCATTTTCCATTTTTCCTCGGTCGTCCTTCACTTCAAATTCTAGTGCTTTTCTCAAAACATTTCTCACTCCATTTGCTATCTAAAGCACGTTTCTTCCACACACAAAATTCCTTAGGTCCTCTCTTTACTATTACCCATTGCCCATCTACCATTATCTAGTTTCCATGTTTCCTGTACAACACTGAATTTGCCATTACTCGTTTCCCACAAATGCAATATCTATCTTACAGTCACTTCACCTTCTGCACTACTCCTAAACACTTTTTCTTGTAAGACTATTTATAATTTTGTATTTCTTTATTTTTTGATTTATGTTCTTTACTAAACAAACATTTAGAAAAAGCTGTTCGTTTCTGTAATTCTATGTTGCTATTACTTGTTGCATTAGGTGTGTATCCAGTGAGACAAACACCCAGCCACATCACTGTTCCACCTTCCCCAATGCTTCTTCCGAGTGCCATAGGAAGCCCATTTGATACTGGAGTTAAGTTTGTGGGTGCCAGACGCCAGCGTGCTCCAGTGCCTAAACATAAATCAATTACAGATCACAAAGAACATTTAATTGCAGATATGGGCCTCACAATGGGGCGCTCATTCCGTGTTGGTTGGGGTCCTGGGCTTACGTTAGTTCACAGCGGACAAGTTTTGAGCAAGGAAACAAACGGGTCTAGTGATGGTGCGATCCCTTCCACTGACAAGGAATTCCTTGTTCCGAAACCAAGCAGGCCAGTTGAAGAACGAAAAGATACACGGCCATTTAGAGTTACAATAGAAAGACTGAGTATAGCTCCTCAACCGTCTGAAGCATCTCAGTTGCTAATGGTAGGCTTTAATTGTGTATCATGCTATTGCGTGAAATATATCAATTGTTCTTTTTTCTTTCAGGTGAATTTATCAGTAAATTTTATGACGGCTCAGCTCTTCTCAATTTCTTGTCTTCAGCCTCAATTTGCTCTTTATTTGTTCTTATTTCTATTTGAAATAAGCGATGTGGAATAATGAGAAATCAAATAAAAGAGAAAAGTCATAATCTTTTATTAAAGAGATCTCTGTGTTACATGAATACATTTGAAGGGTTCGACGTTAGAAGAAAACCCTTTCGGTTACGGGCTTCTAAATGTTTTATTTTGGTCGCCAGCACCTAATAATAACTTGGAATTGTGGCGTCAAGGTCCTAGTTGTTCAAAGGCTGGTTAAGTTTAACCCTGGGTTAAGCCAAAATTCAAGCAGGAATTTCTTCTCTAAGGAAAAGTAAACAGTTATTTATGAATACTGTTTAGAATTTTCTAGGAAAAGTCTTGTTAATCTCAAAATTACAGCTAAAATCTCTCATTGTAAGATTAGAAACAAGATCGTAGCCCTGGGTTAGTGCTAAATGGCTTTTGAACAACTGGGCGCAGACTGATAACCATGAGTGAAAAGCTAGTCGCCAGTCAACCAAATCAAGTCGCATTGGAGACCCCTCAGGTCGCAACGTCGAGCTCTGGTTTGTCATTTAAAAAAATAATTGATTTTAGTTCCTCGAAACCTGCTTGATTTAAAAAATAAAGGTGCGGTTGCCCAGGCTAAGCCTTGATTTAAGATTAAATATTCACAAATTCCAACAAGAACCCTCTGATGCTGAAAGGATCAATAAAACATATTTAACTTTTGTTTATTTAAAGGGTTTCTTTATACAACAACCAATTGTTGTGTCGTATGTTTTTGTTTTCTCAAAATCAAATCAACATTTGACTCTAAAAGATACGCTGTGAGCTAAAAACGTGCACAGCCTCTCAAATGTACATGAGTTTCGTATATATGAGACTCTAAATCCCTAATTCATTTTAGGATCTAATTGAAATAACATAACCTCTCAACTCTTTTAGGATCAACACAAATCAAGACTAGACGTACAACTGGACTGTAGTGATTGGTCAATGAAAGATGGCTGCCCCATGTTTCGACCATCTCCTGGAACTCAAGCTCTTCATCATCAGGCAAACGCTGCCAGGAAGAATAGAGAAAACCTTGGTATCACCACCTATTTTACTGATAACTACGTGTTTTTATTATTATCGAGGCCTATACACAGAGAATCAAAAACTCACCATGATGGCATTCAAAACAATTAAAAATAGAAATATTTAGTTGGTAATATTGTGATAGTCAGTAATAAAAACTTAGGATATATGCCAATAAATATTTATTTAAAACAACATTAGATCGTACGAGTCTTACTTTTGCTAGCGTATAACTTTGCAGTTACGAGTTGTTATTAGTGCTAAATGCATTTGCACTTTTTTGTTAATTGGTAACGGTCCTTGCACAGTTACCATGATTTTACATAGTAATTAAACTTTTGGAATCTCAACCCTACAAGTGAAAGCAATATTGTGTTATAGTATATTCAGTCTTGATGTTAATATGCAACAAGATAACTGAGACTTGGTTTGTATGGCATCAAGATAACAAGATTTCTAAGTTTGTATCGCAGAATATCAGAGGGAATATTTTTAAACCATCACACAAATACTATTATGACAGATTTTGAACGATAAAAGTGGACTTGGCTAAGATATTTGTGGCTTAATTACCCAGTTGGTATAAGATCATGGACTCGGCTTTCTTTACCAAGAGAACTGAATTAGAGTTTAATGCACCATTTTGTTTTCGGTTTTTGAAATAAAGGCTTGGTATATTTCTTGTTTAATATGCCTTTAATGTTAAAATACAGTAAACGTCACTTTTAAGTCATATTAATTAATTAATTAATTATTAATTAATTAATTAATTATTAATTAATTTCGTAATACGATGAAGAAAGGTTAATTTATTATATTTTAGATAAAATCGCGCTTAACAAAAGTTGTTCTTAAACAGTTTCAGGGCAAATGGCAGAAGACGCCGAACAGGTCAGTTTGGTGTGGGATTTAGCTGTTGCTCTGTGGGGTCGACTAGAAGACATTGAAGATGAAAATATGTTTAAAGGTTTGCACGTAGTTTGTTCATCTTCATTATTATAACGCTTTTTTTAGTATACTTGGTACATACATGATGTATTATTGTAAGTTAGTTCAGACTTCATGTCATAATGCAATAAGGAATTCCTATGTAAAAATGCCTCGTCTTCATGATCAAACACGTGTTTTGAAATTGTACTTGTGTATATCAGTTTAGTTTATTGTGTTTTTAAATGACTCTACAGTACCTTCTAATAGTAATGGCAAAAGAAAAATGTGCATAGCACCACAGGACAACAAACCCAGTACTTAAAATGATATTGTAACAATAGCTGTTATAAGAGTTGGGAATGATTGAAACGTCTCTTAGCCAATGACTCGTTTCCTTAAAAGTCAATAAGCCATTTTTGAAAGATGAAATTATGCATTTAAATAAACAAGTGCAAAATCAATTATGACGTTGATGTGATTGATCAATAATACACGCTGGCTGTACGCATTGTGGTCAATATTGATCAATACTACAC
Organism: Zoanthus pulchellus; assembly: GCA_027575285.2. Lineage (NCBI taxonomy): Eukaryota > Metazoa > Cnidaria > Anthozoa > Zoantharia > Zoanthidae > Zoanthus > Zoanthus pulchellus. The sequence goes on along the minus strand of JAOBRB020060759.1, from coordinate 4,487 downwards.
GCTGGCTGTGCGTGTTATGGTCAATATTGATCAATAATACACGCTGGCTGTACGTGTTGTGGTCAATATTGATCAATACTACACGCTGGCTGTACTTGTTGTGGTCAATATTGATCAATACTACACGCTGGCTGTACGTGTTGTGGTCAATATTGATCAATAATACACGCTGGCTGTACGTGTAGTGGTCAATATTGATCAATAATACACGCTGGCTGTACGTGTTGTGGTCAATATTGATCAATAATACACGCTGGCTGTACGTGTTGTGGTCAATATTGATCAATAATACACGCTGGCTGTACGTGTTGTGGTCAATGTTGATCAATACTACACGCTGGCTGTACGTGTTGTGGTCAATATTGATCAATAATACACGCTGGCTGTACGTGTTGTGGTAGCAAAGTGACCAACTAAAGTGTACAAGAGCAGATAATGATGCTACACCCTAAGTCTGCTTCTCACAGTGCGCGGGTATTAGATGATGTTCGATCAATACGAATTAGGCAGCCGCATTTAATGGAGTTTTTTTTAGTGGGGGAGGGGGGGGATGAGGGGCTATAATTTTGGAAATATAAGCTATAAAATATCGGGGCCATGCACAGTATTGCATTTATATTTGTTTCAACTAAGTACAGAACACCATATAAAAGCAAGTAATTCAATAAGGAGGCCGACATATCGTGAACAAAAGTTTTAGCCAAACTCAAAACCTCAGTCGTTATGTGCCTGGTTACAAAATTTCTCCATTTTAATGCTCCATATTTTGAATTTATGCACTATTTGTAATGATGATTATGGCTGTGAAGCGATAGTGGAAATGGTTTGAACAATATATTTCCTATAAAAACTATCCCAAAAGGGCTTTCAATTAACATGGTTTACATTTCGTTCCCTCTCAAACTTAAAGATTCAAAAGTAAATATGTTACTTTTCTATGAGTGCAAATTTTGTTGTCTTGTCGCTGTTGTTATATGTATAGTTAAATGTAAATTATTTGCGATTTTTCCCTTTCTATTTTTGCTGTGTCAAGTGGCGCACTTGTAGCTTGAGAATTGTTTTGTTTTGTGTTTAGATGACAAAATGCCTGCGGAACAAAGCAAGTTGTATGCGAAACAAATGGCAAGAAGGGAAGCCCTCTCTAAATGGTTGGAATCAGCTGCTGCAAAGAGAATAAAACAAGAAGTTGACCAAACCGATTTTCAGGTAATAGATATTTTTGCCTCAATAAAATAAATATCTGGTAAAATAAGATTTTATTATCGCTTATCCAAAAACAGAAAATGTATCCTACAGAAGAAGGTGAATAATATTGTCCTGTTTTAATCGACCTTCTTGAAATTAGTGGTTAATTGTCTTAGCTATTTCATAGTTTAACTGTGTTGTAAAGAGTAAGGACGTACTCCTCTAAAGGTCTAATTTTACTGGTTCTCGTTAACACGGATGCGTATTGTATGGTTGGGGTAAGGTTTATTTTGTATTGTGATTCTGTTGTGTTTTTATCCAAACAAAAAAGACCTTCTAAACTACTACGTACCGACCCTGTTGTAAATCTCAAGTTGTCTGTTGTTGTTATTGTGACGATGATGATGTCTCTATGATGAGATTGGTAATGTTAATGTTCATGGTAATGATGACATTAATGATTTGTTGTTATATTTATGATTTAAATAGTAAAGGTAATGATATGCTAGCAGTGAAAACAACACGTGAGATAATGATGACGTCAATGATTTTGATAAGAGTATGCTGATGATAGTAACGACAAAGGTGATAAAATGTTTTACCTATTGTTGTTGTCATATGCCGCCATTAATTTTTTAATCTAAACCCGTAGGAAAGTAATTATCTCAGGACGATTCTCAGCCATTTAAGTGGACATCAGATAACTGCAGCATGCAAGGCTGCCCAGTCACGAGGGGATTACAGATTGGCATTGTTAATGGCTCAAGTTGCTGGCAGTAGTGAGTTCCGTCACATGGTTCGTAAGCAGCTAGGAGATTGGGAACAGACTAAGGTTTGTAATACCGAGTATTGAGTACATTAATCAGTCCTGAAAAAAAGAAGAAATAATGGCCATTGGAACAAAATACTGATTTCCTCTTTGATATAATGTAACTTAGGGAAGCCTCACATATCGATTTTGCCCACGAGAAACGTCAATTTTACGTTTGGGGGTGGGGGGAGGGGGGTTGGCGTAAGTGACGTTTTTTTGTGACACGTCGTGGGAAAATTCAATACTTTTGTTAAAAAATCCTGGACTTTTTGGAAATAGAATAACTTTTGACTTATATTCATCGGTCAGTTCGTTATGTTTTTCACAGAATTTATGTTGTTTACATAGTAGTCTGATCAAACAAGAAATTTTATGCAGACTACTTTGTGGGGAGACGAGTGGTCATCAATATCTTGCCTGAAACTCATATATAATCAAGTATTCTTCACAGCGAGCCAAGAAATCAATAAAATCAGCCGCAAGCTCATTTGTTTCTGTTGAGTTCGAGGTCGTCACTGCTGACAGCTGACGTAACCTTTTTCTCCAGAACGTGTTCTATATTTTGTTGCTTCTTGTATTCGGTCATATGTTGTACGATTACTGTTTTTTACGACTCGCAGAAGTTTGAGCGGAATCAAATCGTTATTGGAGCATTTAATGATGAAATTGTCTTTGATGGAAACTTCATCGAAGACATTTTAATTAAAGTCATAGAACGTACTCTTAGATCACAAAAATATTGATAAATATTTTTGACGTTTCTAAGGGGTGGTGGTGGGGCCTCGAGAGAAACATAAAATTGACGTTTCTTGTGGGCAAAATCGATATGTGAGGCTTCCATTTTAAGGTCGCGATTTTCGAAGTGCTTTATCTTTAAAGCAACCGTTGTTTAACGTGTTTACTTATTAAGAAAATAAATTAATGTTTAAGCGGTTCAGTGTCTGATTTGAAACCCTTGAAGTCTTGACTGAAACCCATACCGAACCACTGTGTTAAGTTTGTGAGTCAAGTGGCTCATTTAGCCGGCGCATATCTCTAATTTCTGTTGCGTGATGTGAGTGAAAGTCGTTGACTCTCATAACGGGATTGTAATCTATCTAAGGTTAGGTCCCTGCAGACGCTGGTACTCGTGTGTGTTTTCCAGTATTGTGCATTCCTATAAATATCTCTTTGAAAATGTTCCGTTTAACAAAACTTAAGAGAACTCCAGGGCCCAGTTGTTCAAAAGCCGATTAGCACTAACCCAGGGTTAAATGGTTAACCCACGATCTTGTTCCAATCTTACAAGGAGAGATTTAAGCTGTAATTTGGGGATTAACAAGACTTTTCCTTGAAAAATCCAAACAGTATTCATAAATAACCTTTTACCTTTTCTTAACGAAGACATTTCTGTTGAATGTTTGCTTAACTTAGGGTTAAATTTAACCAGCATTTGAACAACTTGGCCCAGAAGGATTGGAAGCCGAATTAGCTGATATGGAAAAGGTTGCATATTGTGGGTAAAAGGTAGTGATCTTATCAATTGCACCAACCACGACCGCCCAGACATTTTTTTAACTTGTATATTTGTTACTGTGAAGTGACATGGTCACTACAGTTGATTTGTTTGCCTTTCGACCACACAGGGCCAGGTTTGATCCCTAAATATGTAGCCTTAACTTCTATCAAATAGTTTTCCATCTGGCAGGTCAATCACTAGTATCCTGTTGACTATACGCAAACAAAATGTATATACCTGCTTAGAAATTTTAGTTACGAAATAGCAGAGTTGAAAAGTAGTGCTAAAGTACTTTTAGATCCGCTGGTCTACCGGCTTTCATTAAAAGATTAACCGTTAAACAAACCCAAAAGTGCATTTTGGTACTATGGTTTTGTTTGTTCGTTGCAGGCTGATCATTTTATTAAGGGTGAAAGAATGAAAATCTATGCTTTGTTAGCCGGGGTAATGGTGTGGAGGATGTCTGGAGGAAAAGTCAATGTGTGCCAAGATTTTGACTGGAAGAGATGTCTTGCTATACATCTTTGGTGAGTATGAACAGAAGTTATTTGTATCGCGGGAAAAAATATACAAGTTTACCTAAATTTCAGTGTTAGATACAGGCTAGTCTGTAAATAGTAAAGTTAGCTTATCTTGTCAGTGTGTAAAGAACTGATCAAAATAACCATCATCCATTTGATAAGACCTTTCGAGTTTATAGCTGTTCGGCAATTTTGAACATCCTCTTTAGGATTAAGGAAAATATTAAACACAGTATACTTTTAGTAACAGAAAAACTTTTCAAAAAATGATTTCCCCCAGTCCACAAACTTTTCATCCGCTTGTAATGACCAAAAAGTAATAAATAGTGTTAAACGCTCCAAACATGATGCTTTTTTGCCAAGAGAGTACCAACGGAATTTGAGTCAAGAGTGTTAATAATAATAATAATAATAATAATAATAATAATAACAATAATAATAGTAATAATAATAATAATAATAATAATAATAA
>JAOBRB020060650.1:0-14871 GCA_027575285.2 Zoanthus pulchellus | reverse complement strand
GAAATTGGCCTTGCGAGGCAAAAATTATCAAACACGACAGATTATTTTCGCAAGAGCTCGCGAGGAAAAATTCTCTCCAAAATTTTGCCGCACACTTGCGGAACAAGCTGAGCAAACTGCCTCGCGAAGCAAAGAGCTCAGACGTTTACCTCAAGTGTGCGCCGGCCTTAAAATTTTTATTTCTAACGAATATGCACCTGATTTCATATAAGTTCGCGCGTGAGAGTGGCGCGTGGATCCACGACGAAAACAATGCCTTTCGACACGTCATCAACAAAGTAGAGTCTCCACTCCATAACACTCTCATCATAGTAATTTTAAGGTAGGTAAACAAAAAATACTGAGTAAATTCTTAAAGTTTTACATAAATTACATAGAGGAGTTAACTTGCCATCCAGAATGACTTTTCTCCGATTTCTTTATTCAGTCCTGGCTCTTTTAGCAGTCTGCAGTTGAGTCACTCGCATGCATGGCTCTAAAGTGAGGTTGTTCCGCCAAGTAAGTTTGGGATAAATCTGAACTTAAATCCGGTATCATGTTAAACAGACCTTAATAAACCTATTTCTATACACAATTTTTATCCGGAAGAAATATATTTTTCAAAAAAGTGCAATATATAAATTAAGAGAATTTAAGAAATGATTACGGATGACAAGCTATTCTTTGGTCTTGTTTAAGGAATCCATCGAATTTATGAAATTCAAGTTGTTTTCGAAGTGCCTCTGGGTGTTACTGTTTCCTTGGAGAATCGCAATTACGTTTTTACGACTGGCTTTTGAAGGTATTTTCTATCTATCTAAATTTATACCCAATCTTAGTGTATTGAATATATTTAGGAATGGATATGCTTATGATCAAATTTTGTGTTCATTATGCTAAAGCCATTCCAAATTCAAATTACTTTTACACAATGTTATATATGCAATGAGAAAAATCTAAAGTTCTTGTTTTCATCGAATATGAACTGTTAAGAAAGGGAAAAAGTATTACTGAAGTAGGTCAGACAATTTTGATTTTTCGAATCAAGAATCCCTTTTGGTTTTACACTATTTTATGGCCTATTACGGTCCATTATCGTTTGTTCGGGCCTTTGTTTCAAGAGATTTAATTTACCTGGCTTCAACAATTACATAATTGTAAAGGGACTGGCTACCAGAGATCTGAGAAAATTTAGAAAAAGAAGAAATCAAAGATAACCTGCAGTAAGCTCGTGGAGTAAGTAAGATGCTGTGTCAGGGAACTGTTTTATCTTGACTGTTGTGCATTGATTAATATACTGTACGCGTGGTTAACTACATGTGCCAGTTTGTTGAAGTCATGTACCGAACATCGAAATATCACGTGACATATTGAACGTCTTTCATTAGTAGCCTAATAGGAGCATTCTTATAACGACCATTTAACGAATGCGTGAATGCGCATGACGAACTTTCGATTACAATTTCTCAATTGTTTACGCCTGACATTCTGATTCCGCAACAATCCCGATAGCTCTCCACGAACTAAAAAAAATAAAACGACCGGAAATCGATTACAAATTTTCTATTGCTTACGCCTGACATTCTGATTCCGCAACTATCCCGATAGCTCTCCACGAACTAAAAACAATAAGACGATCGGAAATCGATTACAAGTTTTCTATTGCTTACGCCTGACATTCTGATTCCCTAACCATTCCGATAGCTCTCCACGAACTAAAAACAAAGAAGTGGGGAAGTACGAAAAAAACAAAGAAGATCTGTAGTATCCTGTGTATAAGCAACTAAACCCCTAATGTTAAATAGCATACTAGACTAGGGTCATTTTAATCAAATAAGGAAAACTAAGTCAGTGAAATAAACTGTGTTTGTTTTTCATATGGTTAGCCTGCCGCGAGGAAAGAAAGAAAATCTACGGAAAGGCAACCATGTCCAACTCAAACCCGTCGACAAGTCTTGCCAGTGAAACTCGCACTATCAGTTTGCTCGAATGCCTTGTTGAAAGCAAGGAGCAAGAAATTTATATGCTTAAGAACATCAACAGACGTTTAGTAAAAACTTTTCTTCAGAGTAATTTTGATACGGAGCTCCCTTATGAGAGAGTCTTAAAAATCGTTGATGAAAAACTGAACCGACTAGAAAACGTCCTAGAGAGTAAAGTGTTCCATTTACAAAATAGAATAGAATTTTCGTCAGATCACTTCCAGTTAAAGTTAACTGATTTAAAGAAGCAAATCGCTATGCTTGGTCTAGCTGTTGTGAGAGGCCACAACGATCTCGATGTGCCTTCGTCTCAAGATATAAATGAGTCACATGATAGCCTCGACTCCACCCGGCCATCTTCGACTTCTTTAGCTGAGAAAAGAAATCGCGATGTTGTTAAAATTCCTTTGTTTGCACATACGAAAGTTACATGGTTTCTAACCCAGATGATAAAAGTTCTACTTGGTTGTGCTATGGGTATTTTTACAGTGTCAGCGGTGTTTTACGGCAGTGGAACGAATGTTTATGAAAGATGTATGGATTCATTCGCTTCCGAAACACTAACATTTCTTGGTAGCGAATTCCTCTCTTGGTTATTTCATCTTCGCAGCGATTTCCTGCCTTGGTTATTTCATCCCATTGCTTGATTCAAAGTAAAACTCTATTATAGATTTTCTATTAATTGGAGGGAAATACAAAGATTCTTCAAAATATTATTCATTTTAAGAGTATGTTTCTTAACTTCCTTTTGATCAAAATAAAATAGATTGTGTACACCGTCTCATTTAGAGAAAAAATATTTTCTTAAATAAATCCTTTTACTTATAAATAAAGTGTGGTTGACCGCCACTTCGCAAAATGCGGACTGATTCATCTGGAAGTCCGTAAGTGTTGGACTTCTGATTAGATTTCAGGGTCGCTGTTTTCCAAACTGTTTCTCGCTTTATTTTACTCGCGCAGAAAATGGGGCGAGGGCACAAAGCTAACGAAGGGGGTGGAAAAAGGAAAGTAAGCGCGCTTTGTTTGTTTCAATTTAACATGTGTGACAGGTCAATCCAGATAGGCTCGCCGCACTGGATGTCAGAAAAGTAGTTTCCATGTTCCCGGAATTTGTCCACAAACGTTTCTCTCCCCACTCCTCCGCCCCTACTCTTCATTTGTTTTTGCTTTCTCCTCAATTTATTGCGCAAACAAAAAGAAAAATTTAGCCAAAAACCAATCAAGATATCGTGATGCTACGAGCGAAACGATTAAATCCTATACGGACACAGTGTAATCTTCGAATGTCCCTAGCAGCGTACATACGATACATAAGATCAGAGATTCAAATGCTTACCGTATTAAGATCTATTTAAAACTGTCACTAGCTTTTCGGTACACGTGATACAGTACATGCAATAAGCGATTCAAATCCAGATACATTAAATCCCGAAAACAGAAATAAGGAATTCAGGTTGGTATATATAGTGATCATCAGTCGCGCTTTCCACCTCTTCCACCCAGGATCAATTCCTTGGCTTCGCACGAGCACTGAGATTTGTCCCCCTTTGGGGAGTTGACATAAAGTGTGTATTTTTTTCTGCATGGTTTTTTCCCGGGTACTTCGGTTTTCCTCTATCTACAAATTCGACTTTAGCGCCAGCATTTAAAACATCGAGCGATTACACATTTTAACCTCTGGCTAGGAAGAATTGCCAACTACTTCCTTCGCAACTAACTTTAAATATAGTGTAAAAAAAGTGAGTAAAAATAATATTTTTACTATAACAAAATAGTGTACACAGATACAGGGTGCAACATTTTATGCAAGATTGCGCGCAACAATTTTTTATGGAGGTGGACACACCGTGCAACAAAATCGCGCAACATTTCTCGTGATAGCATGGCGTTTTACCATGTACTTTTTACAACAATCAAAACGGCTTCCAATAAAAATTCCTTTGAAAAGAAAACTTTTTGTCTACAATGTTACAAGTATAGAGCACGATTCAACTTCAGTTTTGTAGCGTACAATGTTGCATGCAACAAAACTCATCGTTGGACACACGCTGAAACAAATTTGTTGCACGCAATGTTGCATGAAATGTTTCATCGTGTGTCAGAGCCTTTACTTTCTGTAAGAGATAACTTCTTATATTTGTATTTGACTCTTTATTTTTAATTTGAATCTCAGGATGACAATAAGGAAACGAGACATATGTATAATCCTTTATAGGACCACTACTTTAAAGACAATGTAAAATCAAATGATATGAGACGTTCGTTACCGGAACAAAGTGAATAAACTTGAGTTTTCCTACGAATATTTCAGTTTGGGCACATGATCAACTCTTAAAACTAAAGCGAGATCAATTTTGCTACACATTTCACGCGAATGAACGGCCTCAATGTGGCTGAGACTACAACAATACTAAGAAGGTTTATTAGTATTAAGCTATTAGGTGAAGAACACTTTTTACGCGCTCTGATTGGTTCATCAAACACCAAATATCCTGCCGTATTCACCTCGGTCATTCAACCGTGAAAACATTGATTTCGCTCTGATTGCTTGGGCGTGAAATAGTTGTGAAACTATTTTTTGGCCAGATTTAAACACAGAATTTTTAAAATATATTGTTTTAAAAAGTCGTATTTACCTGTTAGGTTAATACTAAAACAATTATCCCCCGCAGTATCGGCCCCTAGTTATATCATCTCTAACAGTATGCACCTCCATTTCGGGGGTCATTTTACTAAGTCATTGCCACTTCGGGGGATAATTTTAAGGTATTAATCAGTAAATCGATTCTTAAAAGGCTAAAACAGAAGTAGTAAGAAAAGACAATTTGAAAACAGATTTTTGTTCATATTTTTGTAGAAGATTCTCTTCTTAGTCTATAATTTGATTATTAGCGATCAACATCACATTAAAATACAGCTCAATCTTTTTAAAAATAGATTTCAAATTCGTGGGAAAAGTTTGTCAGTTTTAATTTAGCTGAATGTTAAAAGACAGTAGTTACCTAATTGGTTTCCTTATTTGGGAATCGTTTTAACACAAATTGTTTTCAAGGATTTCAGTAGTTTAAGAATTATTTTCAAAGTAAAAAAATACAATGTTAACTATTTCAAATTAATGCAAAGACAAAACAGCATTTACAATATTTAAAGCGCATCAATTTGTTGTGAAGTTTTTGTATGTATAAAACGCTCTTATCCTTATAAAGGTAATGGCCAAAATAGTTTGATTACGATTTTTTCACGGTGTATTTGTGTTTTTCGGGAAGTGATGTCACTTCCGGTTTCATCGTATACGAGTGATGGAGACTGGTAACTACCATATTGTTTTATGGTCACGTGACATCCAAAGCAGAATTTGGTTGTAAGAGACCAGTTCTCTTCCATTTTGTTGTAAAATATGGTAACAACAGGAGCCCTTAAGCAGGAGGAAGCAACTCACACGTTCTGATGCTACGACGTTTTCACGAACTGATTTACTTTTATTTAAAAGTGTAAAACTTAAAACAAGAAAAACCACCCAAACTCTACTCCACGGTTTGGCCAGAACCTGCACGCATGCGCACAACCAGCTTCACCCAAGTTTCAACAAAGCAAGTAACCGGAGCAACCGTGTACAGCTGTTTCGTCCTTGTTAGGACTCATCAGCACGGTATAGCTTTTTAGCCACGAGCAATGGAGCTATAAGGGCGAGTTCAGAGAACTGCTTTAACGCTGAACTTTCACCGCATGCATGTGGGAGCTTGGTTGGTGTATGCCAAAACATACCACAGGCAATGCGTGTGGAGAGAGGATCCAAAGAACGGACCTAGGTGGTTGAGAAAACACAATTGTAAAACTTAAAACAAGAAAAACCACCCAAACTCTACTACTTTATTTTATAGTTTTCGCAAATGCAGACCAATCACATGCCTCCACAGTTAATCAATGACGTCACCGTAACTTTCTGTTACCATCAAAGCGATACGAAAATGACGGAGAGTACTGAGGATGAATCCTTGGATTTCACACATTCCCAAGAGACACAAAGGACAATAGACATAGCGGCCATGTTGGTGTACAAAACAAAAAAAAATAATGGCCGCCATGACGTCAGGTGAAAAGCGGTAATTGTCTGATTCCTGCGGTAATTAAAAAGTCGTTTTAGACGAGGGTCTTGAAGTCTCTAGTGGTTAAGGAGAGACGGATGAGCTAAAAATCGAACACAAAGGTGTAGTTCCAGGTTCATTGTATCAGATTACCGTTGACCGGAACTTCAGTTGAAATTTCCCGCGAATAGCGGTCTAAAATATACCAGTCTGTGAAAACGTCCTGACAAAGAGCTAGTATGGGAGTTTCTTGCTCCTACTTATTGGTTCCCGGTAGCGAGGTGTGTTGGCGATACGTAAATTGATATAGACAAAATGGTTTTGATTTTGACGTCATAGACCAGAAATATTGTGATAGTTACCAGTTTCCCATCGCTCGGTCAACTTACAAATTACACCATCAAGAAAAATCGTAATTGAGTCTTTCTTTTGCCATCACAATCAGAAGAGTGAGGATATTTTATACATACAATCATCTCAGAACTGATATTACAAATTTCATTAAGTGTGATAAACCTCCATAACAATGTTGGGAATAGATTTACTGGCGCTGGCTGTGCAGCCAGCTATGTTGGTGAAACAACCAAACATCTTGCCACAAGGATAAGTGAGAACTTAAATATTGTGTATTTATAGACAGCAGTAACAAATACCGTAACTATTATTTTGAAATACTTGACAACGTTCCCGTGGGCATGGATCTTAAAATTAACACTCAAAGATTAAAGTCAACACTCAAAGAAATTCATCACAAAGTGATCAATATTACAAGATATTTTCTTAAAGGAGATCTAAAACCTAAAATTGACTTTTTATTGTTTTGATATTTAGACATGGTAGAATAATTAACTTTATGAAGTATTTTTATGCTGTTTGCCACGGGGTTAATAAGAAATGTTTGAATAGATTTGATCGGCTGCTCAATATGTGACACCAGCGGTTGCTTATGACGTAGGTTTTGATATAAGAATAATAAAAAAGAAGAAAAACATTGTTAATGTATGGCTTTTGGCCGCCATAAAAGAACTAAAAAAGTAACTTAAAAAGACAGAGATCGCTCCAAAACTGTCAATATTTTGAAGCATTTTGCCATATTTAAGTGAAAGACTAATGTAAAAGACTGAGAGAAGCTTGGTTCCTTCCAGTACCAATCTCTAAAGAGGAGCCTGAGAATCTTCTGACCATATGTAATATCTTTAGATGAGCTAAAACAAGAGACGGGATCGGTTCGAATTAGCTTGCAATTCAGGAGAAAGAGGTGGAGGTTTCCCAGTTATGGAATGTCCTCAGGATGCCGCAACAACTCGCAACAACACCACTCCATAACTGCACTAACATGGACACCTGATGGTTGAAGGTGGGTAGACCCAAAACGACCTGGAGACGGTCGGTAATGAACGAGAGAGCGGATGCGAGCTGGAAATCTTGGGAGGAAACTAAGGTAGTAGCACGTGATAGGACAGGATGGCGGAAAAGTATATAGGACTTATGTGCAACCGAGCGTGAAGACGTTAGGTCAGGTAAGTTTGTCATATTGAAGCTCTGAATATCGCTACCTACGTCCTGCTATACCAAGCCTTTTCTAGAGTCTTATCTTCTTTTCGTTATTCTAATTCCTCAATATAATGTACTATACTGGCAATAATCATAGATTAGTGAAATGCGTTTCGCTGTAGATTTAGTCTAGTCCTGGAAATTTTTTCGGCTCGGGTAGCCTATGGTAGCGTCCTACCTTACCTCACATCAAACACAGCTCCTCAGTCGTCGTTCAAGTTCTTCGAGGGTACGAAGCACATGTCTGAGCCTGCACTCTATTGTTTTAGCGCATGCCCAAATACAACTCTCACCATGCCACATGCAGCCCCATGAAATCGAGGTCGAATGTGTCGACCCAAGATGGCGGCCAAATACTCAAAACGGCTCAGATATCATTTCCGAATCCCGCGGGACATCCCCAAAACACACCTGATTAGGATGCTAATAATCTACTACATCAAATATTGTGTTTTTGTTTTAGTCTTCAGTTCTCCTTTAACAAGTTAATATGATTACATATTATGATAAGCTATAACAGTATAACAAAACAAACTGACCAGTGGATTGTACTTCCGAACCATGAAAACTCCTTGTATTACATTGAAAATAATCCTTTATAAACTACTGCTATATAGACCATTCGGAAATCAGAAGTGGGTGTTATTGCTTTGATATCAATCTACGAATTCCAACGATGAATTTACTATAGAGATGGAAAATGATGTTGATTCTATGCACAACTTATCAATCAATTAACAAAATACAATAAAAATGGATTTAGTTCCTTTTTTAGTTAATCAACAGCCCTTATTCAGTAAAGGCCTAAAACATACTTACTTTTGCTTGAATATGACAGAAGAATTTTCATAATCACATATAGCCAACTTAATTTAACATTAGTCATAAGGTTACGAAAGTTACAGGTTCAGGAATTGATCATTGATTTTACGAGAGACATTCTGTGATTAGTCTTTTGGACATAATGGTCTTGTTATATATCTAGTTTGCTTCCTATCGAATTGCTCTAATTAATCTACTAAGACGTTAGGTTTTAGCTATTGTAATAATTTTTAGTTATAAGCCGCCGCGCAACTATCTTGGAAATCATTCTTATCAACCCCAGTAAAATACATAGAAATAGGATGAAATAAAAACTATACTCCATCAACCTTGCAATTATTGACTTACTTTGGGAAACAATTTTCTAATATTTGATATAATTCAGTTATATTATCCTACAATAGGTTTATATTACTTGCTTCGGCTTGGCCTGACTTCACAGAATGCTGCAATACATTCCATGTTTCACTTCCTCCGTCATTGTGGTGTTAAAATGTTTTGCCAGGAAATCGTCAAGGTAATGTTGCACATCATTATTTCCCTGTTTCTCAGCTATACTTCTTGCAGTATCTCCGTCGTACGTTTTGCGAGCAATCAATTCTTCTCCTTGCTTTAAGAGCACTTCGGCAACCGGGACGGTCCCGTCCTTGGCGGTGTAGTGCAACGCATTCCAGCCTCGATTGTCCATTGCATTTTTGTCCGCTCCGTGAGACATGAGCATGTTAGTCGCCTCCTGTTGGCCGTATAAACAGGCAATATGCAATGGTGTTGCACCTTCCGTTGTCCGAATGCCTACCCCAAGACCCAGTTTGAGTAAAATATCAATTATGGACACGTGCCCTTTTTGAGTTGCATAATGAAGTGCAGTCCATCCTTTGTTATCTGTGGCCTGAAAATCGGCCCCATGCTCTATCAGAACATCTATAGCTTTAGAACTGTTATTAAGAGCTGCAAAGTGAATAGCACGCTTTCCATCAGTCGACTTAGCTTCTACATCTTGTCCATTTTTTAACAGCAAGTAAATTAAAGGAACGTTTTCGCTTCCGCATGCAACATGAAAAGCAGTCATGCCTTCATTATTTTGAGTGTTTAAATTTGCCCCTCGAGAAATTAAAAGTTCTATTGCATCCATATGGTTTGAAATGATAGCCGTGTGCAACAAGCTAAGACCGCTAGGACTAACATGTTCAACATCCACACCGTTATCAAGAAATTCAGCCAGGATTCGAACAAAACCCAGCTTGGTGGCACTAGACACAGCTTCTCTTCCGTCATTGTCGGTTAGATGTTTTTCCGCACCTTGCGAAAGCAAAACTTTCACAGCTTCTGATTGATTAAAATTTGTAGCAACGTGCAATGCTGTTGAGCCCCGACCACCGCGGCAATTGATCTCTAGTCCAAAATTTAGGAGCATCTCGATTGTTTTTGTGTGCCCTCCGCGACACGCATAATGGAGGGCTGTGCGCCCTTCAGAATCGACCGCAAAAACATCGCCTCCGAGCGACTGAAGAACGCGTATGATATCATCAAACCCACGTGCGGCAGCACACTGTATTGGAGTTGCTTCTTTGTTTGTTTGCACATTTGCATCGATTCCATGCTCCAATAAATTCTCCACAACAGATAACTGGCCACTAAAACATGCATAATGAAGGCAGCTCATTCCTTGGCTGTCTCGTATGTGAGCATCACCACCGTTAGACAGAAGAAATTCCACTGCTTCAAGGTGACCGTGAAGCGAAGCTATACAACAAGGCGTCTGGCCTGCACGTGTTTGATAATTAGGAAAAGAGAAAGACTTCATTAATAGTTCTAGTACGCCAACATGGCCTCCCTTACTGGCGTGGTGAAGGACCATCCAGCCCTGCTTATCAACAGATTGAATCTCCGCGCCATTGGACAAAAGATAATGAACCATTTCGGGATGGCCATGCCGTGATGCAATGTGGAGAGGAGTGATTCCTGCATTTGATTTAAAATCAAGCTGAATACCTTGCGCAAGAAGCATTTTAGCTACTACTACATGACCGCCTTGGCACGCATAATGTAATGCAGTCCAGCCCTCGTTGTCTGTTGAATTCACTTTAACTTTGGTAGAGAGATGTTTAATCACATACGGGTGTCCATATTTTGCTGCAATATGAAAGGCAGTTGATCCCTGTTTTGTGCGCATGCCCACAGACGTTCCACCTTTCAAAAGTATTTTTATAACTTCTAAATGTCCACCAAGTGCCGCAAAGTGTATCGCACTCCATCCAAACTCGTCCAGTTTGGACACGTCGGCATTGTTTTCTATCAAAATTTCTACTGCCTCTGTGTGGCCGTGACAGCCAGCTATCATGAGCGACGTACAACCCCCATGAATGGGTTCATTAACTGAAAACCCTTGAGACAACACTGCCTCGATAATATTTACGTGACCGTTTTGACAGGCTGTATGTAACGCATTCCATCCATCTTTGTCAGTAGCATCCTTGTTCGAACTTTTTGACAAAAGCACATTTACAGCTCCTGAATGTCCGTTTCTTGCAGCTGTATGAATCGGAGAATGACCTTCACTGTTAGGTGTTATAAACTGGAGTCCCTGTTGAAGTAGGTAGTCAATTACTTGCACGTGACCAGACTCACTTGCCCAGTACAATGCGTTTAATCCATTTTCGTCAACTGCGTCTTTGTTTGCTCCCCGTACTATCAATAACTCAGCAGCGTTTAAATGTCCGTAACGTGATGCTAAATGAAGGGGCACAACTCCTAAGTTAGCGCAAACATCTGGGTCTATTCCGTGGTCAAGAAGTATCTCCATGACAACCGTATGTCCCTCCCGGCTGGCCCAATGAAGTGCAGTCCAACCCTCGCTATCCTTGGCTGATTCATTGGCACCTAATGAGAGTAAATAGCGAACAGTATCTGCGTTACCGTAACGAGAAGCGATGTGGACCAAAGTCATTCCGTGAGTCTTTGAGTCAACATTTACAGAGGGAACAACTGCAAAAGAAACGTTAAGAGAATAAGTTGCTTTATCAATGTCATATCATCATCATCATCATCATCATCATCATCATTATCACCATCACCATAACTATCATCATTATCATTATCATCATCATCATCATCGTCATCATCATCATCATCATCATCATCACCATCATCACCATCACCATATCTATCATCATCATCATTATTACTATTTTTATCACTATCATTAACTATTATTTGTATTTTCCAACATAAGGGCTATTACACATACTACAATCTGATTGGTTCCCTAACCTCGGACTATTCGTGATAGTCCGAGGTGACGAGTTTGCAAAAACAATGGCGGCTAACTTCTAGATAGTTCAGTACCCGAGAAGACAAAAAGAGCTACTAAGTATGCCATGAAAATATCCAATGGTAAGATACAAGCATTACAGACATAATGTTACTTTTTAATAAATTTTTTACGGACACAAACGAGAACTGCAAATTGAAAAATTTACTCATGTAGCATCTCCAAATTAGCATGTATTTATATTCAATTTTGGCTAGAGGACTAGCTAATACGTCATTTTTATGCTTCATTGGTATATGAAAACACACCTCTCGGCCAATAGAAACCACTGTACTATCTTAAATATTTTATAATATTATTCATTGTCATATTTAATATATTGTAAAAATTCAATGGCACAAAAGGACGTCACGGGTTCTGCTTTTGCTTTTGAAAGCTTTTTTTTGTTCTGAGCATATAAATTACTTTTGATGAATTGTAGTCGTCAAATATCTTAATTTTTAGGGCTCGAAAACGATATCAAGCTTAACAAACTAAAATTTACGGCAGTATGATTAGTGTGACCAAAGTTGCTAGAGTGGACTGGTTGTGAAACTAAGCAAACTACAACGAAGATTACAATGTTTTTTTGTTTGTTGTTGTGTGCACCATCACGGATATTTTGTTCCTGGTGAGATGCTTATTTATAGTCTATTGGACGTTTGCTCATTTACATCTCAAAGCCTTTTGTTATTTGTGCACCGTCAATTGGCCACTACAAAAAATACCATAATACTTTTTGCTTATATACCCAAAATTTTGCATAAGCATTGTTTCCAGTTTCTCTTGGGACTGACAATGATCCCAAGTGGAACTGGAAACAATGCTTATGCAAATCCTTGGGTAGACAAGCAAAAAGTATTATGGTATCTTTTGTAGTGTCCAATGTCATATTTCAATAGGGAAAAGGAGATCAAAAAGTTATAACAAAGAAAGACACCAAGTTTCACAACCAGTTAGCTCGATCTATTAACTTTGGTGTGACAAAATGCAATACAAAGTCATACAACAATTTTATTGTGAAGCTAATTAAATATACATAATAATACAATATAAAGAGATAAATTAGCACAAAAAGATTTTTTAGTTTTATCTTTGAGTGGTAAAAATATTTCTCAAGTGAGCGCGGTGAACGAGAATATAACCTCATACAAAAGTAGCGCAAACAATAGTTTATGAACATTCTGCCGAAGATCGGACGAAGTAGTTAAAGAAAAAATGGCGGGAGATATTTTAGGACGCATACGTACATCCGGGATATTTGGCGCATAAATTTTCATGAAAATACATAGAGTCTATTACACGGTGGCTCGAAAATTATGAAGTTTATCTTCGAGTGGTAAAAATATTTCTCAAATGAGTGCGGCAAACGAGTGAATTTTTTTTTCCACGAGAATACAAACTTCGTATAAAAGTAGTGCAAGCAACCGTTTAAGAAAATTCTGCCGACGTCGGATCAATAATGATCAAATTGGCTATAAAAAACTGAAACGTTAAAATATTAAAAAGAGTAAGACCACTTTACTGGTAACTCTAAAAAACTCATCTATACGATACAATGCAATCGTTGTAATTCACAATACATTGGTGAAACTAAAAGGCGCTTGAAAGACAGATTTAATGAGCATCGTAGAACCGTTGAAAACTCTAGCAATACATCTTAGGCTCTCTCCATCCGCATTGCCTGTGGTATGTTTTGGCATACACCAACCAAGCTCCTTCATTCATGCGGTGGGAGATAACCTTAAAAGAGTTCTCTGAACTCGCCCTCATAGCTTCTTTGGTTGTGGCTTAAAAGCTATACCGTGCCGATGAGTCCTAACAAGTACAAAACAGCTGTACAGGGTTGCTCTAGCTACTTACTTTGTTGTTACTGGGGTGAATTTGGTTCTGCACATGATTGCAGGTTCTGGTCAAACCGAAGAGTAGAATTTGGGAGAATTTTGCTTAAAATGTTTTTTAAAAAACTATTGAACCCAATAGTCTTAAAGTCAGAGATGAAAGACAGTAATCAGCAGACTCGTGCTCTTCCGGTCCTGTCAACACATCTTTATAACTTTTTTTTTTCTAAAAATATGTAAACATATAACGATCTTCTGTCTGTTTTTACACCTGAAGAAGGTCGGTATGACCAACCGAAATGTTGTGTATAATATATATACCAAAAATCGTATTGGTCTTACTCTTTTTAATGTTTAAACGTCATATGTTCAAGCCAACGTGTAATTTTCTTTTTACTACATAGATACGAGTCATTATTGAAAATTAAAAAAATAAACGAAAACGACGGGAAAAACAAAGGAATGACGTCAACGATATCTTCACTAGTGATCGTATGGAAAATATGTCACTCGTATCCCGGATGTAGTTTTATATAAAATCTACCAGCGGCGTATTCAAGTTCAGTAAAACACTTATATTTATGTAACAAAATTTTTTACATTCATTTTACTATTTTGCATATAACAAAAATGATATTATATTAAGTTAATACGAGTAGTTATAAAAGCTCGGATCAAGCCAGCAACTTCAACAGCTCTTCACTGACAAATGAATTTAATTCAACATAGTTTTCCAGATATTTATTTTATTTCACTCATGTCTCACACGTGCATTTTGTAGCTGGTAGATCCGACGTGATATGGCATTTTGTACAACGGTATTCATTTTTCTAGTCTCTATTTCATAACAAATTAACAGCAATGATGAAATGACAACTTTATTCAGAATGTTTACCTAGTCTCTGGATGACAGCCATGTCTCCTTGTCTACACGCATAATGAAGTTTGGTCCACGTGGGTTGTTGGATCAACGCATTATTTTCATTGTCACCATGACATACAATGACCATAGCGGATCGCCCGCTACTCAACAATATCAATGCGGCATGTCTTTCCTGATTTCCTCAGTTGTGATTGCTGTGAAACGCTACTCAGTTGACCCTAATTAAAAACGCAAGCAAAGATAAAGATTAAAGGCGAAAGATATAAAACGAATTCCTGGATTCTTATTACGACGTTTTGATGTCCTCATGACGCCATTGTCAAGTGAAATTAAACAATTATACACCGTCTTGTTTTACTATTCTAGATACAGCCAACAATCCCATTGATCTTAAACTTAAAGAAGCCCTACATAT
>JAOBRB020060541.1:0-13352 GCA_027575285.2 Zoanthus pulchellus | reverse complement strand
CGGTCCTTACTGTCAAGACCTCGGTCTGATA
The DNA here is from genome assembly GCA_027575285.2 of Zoanthus pulchellus. NCBI lineage: Eukaryota > Metazoa > Cnidaria > Anthozoa > Zoantharia > Zoanthidae > Zoanthus > Zoanthus pulchellus. Next base: position 13,321 of record JAOBRB020060541.1, on the reverse strand, counting down.
TTTTTCCATACAGACTTCGCGCTCGGTCCTTACTGTCAAGACCTCGGTTTGATATTTTTCTATACAGACTTCGCGCTCGGTCCTTACTGTCAAGACCTCGGTCTGATATTTTTCCATACAGACTTCGCGCTCGGTCCTTACTGTCAAGACCTCGATCTGATATTTTTTCATACAGATTTTGCGCTCGGTCCTTACTGTCAAGACCTCGATCTGATATTTTTCCATACAGACCTCGCGTTCGTTCCTTACTGTCAAGACCTCGGTCTGATATTTTTCTATATAGACTTAGCGCTCGTTCCTTACTGTCAAGACCTCGCGGTCTGATATTTTTTCTTACAGACCTCGCGTTCAGTCCTTACAGTTAAGACCTCGGTCTGATATTTTTCCATATAGAACTCACGTACGGTCCTTACAGTCAAGACCTCGGTCTGATATTTTTCCATACCGACTTCGCGCTCAGTCCTTACAGTCAAGACCTCGGTCTGATATTTTTCCATTCAGACCTCGCGTTCGTTCCTTACTGTCAAGACCTCGGTCTGATATTTTTCTATACAGACTTCGCGCTCGTTCCTTACTGTCAAGACCTCGCGGTCTGATATTTTTTCTTACAGACTTCGCATTCGGTCCTTACAATCAAGACCTCGTGGTCTGATAGTTTTCCTCGCGTTCAGTTAATCTCCTATTCTTCTTCTTTGAAACCGCTGGTTGTAAGATATACAACCAACTAGCAGTGGTATCTATAGCATAAGGGGTTGGCATAGTGGTTATCAGTCGTGCCTCCCACCTCTACCACCCGGGTTCGATTCCTGGGCTCGGCATGTGGGCTGAGATTTGTCGATCTCAATCTGACTTCGAGGGTTTTGCTCGGGGTGATCCGGTCTTCCTCCCTCGACTTTCACACCAAGATCTGAGCCGTCGAGCGTTTAAACATTAACTTCTGGCTAGGAAGAATGGGCAACCACTTCCTTAACAATAGACGTTAAATAAAGTATTTATTACTACAGCGAAACAGCTGTCTATTGCCCCTAGCATTGAGGATCACACAGGTTTATATTACAACAGGTTTATACTACAACAATTAGACCTATCGGCCCAAGAACTATACATGTTTCTTTTCTCTTATTTCTCTTGGTCTAATGGACTACGAGTTTGAAATTGAACAGCTCAATTAACCTACTGCATCATGGACGTCTACTGACTCGTAGTCCATCTAAGTACTTAATACTTTTTATAGTTGCTATAAAACAAAAGTGTTGTAGTATTACGCCCTACCTATGAGATACCGGAGTGGTTGATCGTCATCTTGCCAGCCACTGCAATGCATTGAAAAATTGGTGACAATTGCAAACCCTTCCAAGGGATTTATGTTGCACAAACCTCCGGCAGGGGGAATGTTTACCGTAAATCCTAACTGTACAAACCCTCCTGGCTTTCCTCCCGGTTTCCAAGCATTTAACCGGGTACGGTAGCTTTTTCCCTGGTGAAATATGAGAAAATGGAAACGGAGATTCAATTTTTATTTGGTTTGGATTTTCCCAATTAGTCCGGCAGCAAATGTCAGAAAATAAAGTCCCGTGGGAATTTTTTGCTGAAAGCATGCCACTGGTCTAGAAGTGGTATGAGGACTCTAGACAACACAAAAAACTTGTTAGGACGCGATTTAGGGGGGTTTGAAATATGACGTATAATATTATTTAATATTAAATAAATAAATTATATAAATTATAATATTAATTTAATATTATTAAATATTCACTGGAAACAAAGCCTTATTTGTTTCAGTTGTGATTGCCATTATAATTATTATCGCCGTCAACACCAACTTTCAACAATAACAGTGACAGATACCGCTACCCAATCATCATTTTTATCACCATTGTATTTGTTAGGGTCTCCACCAATATCGATCCTCTTTATTCTATGACTGAAAAATTTACTTTCGCCACTATCATAACCAGTCGCTTTAATTGTTATCATCACTATTATCATAATCACGACTTCCATCATCATCTTCACCATTAACCTAACCACAATCTTCCAACTATCGTCGTTACAATAATCACCATTGACATAGTTGTTATCATTATCATCACCATCATCATCATCGTCGTCGTCACCATCATCATCATCATCATCATCATCACTATCATCATCATCATCACTATCATCATAATCATCATCACTATCATCATCATCATCATCATCATCATCACTATCATCATCATCACTATCATCATCATCATCATCGTCATCATCATCATCATCGTCATCATTACCATTTCCATTACCATCATCATGATCATTATTATTATAATCTTCACAGCCGTAATCATGATCAACACCATCATTATCATAACCACATTCTTAATGTTGCCGTTATCACTATCATCATCATCATCATCATCATCATCATCATCATCATCATCATCATCATCATCATCATCATCATCATCATCATCATTATCATGGTTTAATCAGTGTCACAGTCGCTGTCATTTTCTTTATCACCGCCACCGTGGCTATCTACACCGTAATTCAAAAAGCTAATGAGGATAAGAAAAAAGCTAAAAAAAGATTTACCACTCCCGTTGGTTCAAAAATTAGCTTATAATTTTGAAATCAGTGGAGAACACTGTTTCGAAATAATTAATCAGGCCTCAACTTATTATGATTTGAAGATCAAAGAAGCGCTAGATATCCTTTGGGAAAAGCCATCTTTTAATGTTCAAGTTAAATATTTTGATATCAAACTCAAATTAATTGTAAAATGCAACCATTGTATTATAAACAATTTTATTGTCTTAGTAGTTATTAATTTTCCTACATATACGATAGCATTATGCAGCTCATTAAAACTCTGACAAAGGCTGAACATGCTGCCGAAACATGTCTGCAAACAAACTTAAAGTTGTCGTTATGTCTTAAAGATATTATCTAGTCTGCTACTCAATCGTCCAATTTTAAAATCATAAACCTAACTTTGGTCCCTTCTTAATCACGTCCTATTACCTGGGGGAACTTGTAAACTCTCGTTTACCTGTAATAAGAAATTAGGGTTAATGACTAAGCTCTCTTGGTTAATTCCAGTTGAAGTATTTTGAGCCCAGTTGTTTACTTTACTCCATAGGTCGTTTCCGTTATTATCTTTAGAAAGAATGTATAAGGACCATTCATATCCAAGCACATCTGTAGGTTTGCAATCGGTACAGCGACTCTCAACAACAAGTCTCTCGAGTGGATTTAACTTTTCAAGACAATTAAACACACATCTAGCACAAAGAAATGAAAAAAGTAAGGTTAGCAGTTTTAAGGACAAAATTCTTATTTGGAAAAGAAACAATTTCCGATGTCTATGTTTCATGATGATAGGAAATACAGTGACAGACACTCTCCCCTATCATACCTGGCGCTACAAAGTAAAGAGCTATTGGTAAATCTTATATCAAGTACGTAAAATATGCTGATGAGGATAAATAATGTACTCAAACATACGAGTTTTGCCTGTTGTTTGTTCTACCCTTTGTTAGTTCTTCCGAGGCTAAGCTTTCATTCTCTGGCTACGAATGACGTTATATCTCAGAAACAGGATGCCTGATGCGTAGCCTGCGTAGCGGCTGTTTAGCGAACGAGCCGCGAGGGGATTGCTAAACAGCCGCTACGCAGGCTACCTGATGAGCGGTTGTCAGGAATTGTACTTATTCTTTGTGACCAAACACAAAAGAAGGTCGGATGTTATTCCGAGGGTGTATCCTTTACGAGTAGAAATCAAGTAAACAGTATACAGCCAAGAAGTTATAACGTGCAACCGCAACTGGTGGGAGGGTGTGTGTGTGTGTGTGTGGAGGGATGTGTGGGATGGGGAAGGGGGGGGAGTGGGAGAGCAGGGGAAAGGTGTATAGTAGGAGAGAATTAATTTAGCTCAAAAAGCTCAACAGCTGTTTCTGAACAAAAGAATGAAACTCCCAATCAAAAACTCCTGAACCCGCCCCTGAAGAAGCACTTATCTCTGACTCAGACGCTGGATATTTCAAAATCTAAAGCCTTAAAGAGATTTTTGAGCACTCTTTGATGGTTTTAACTGATTTAAGTTGTTCCAAGAAGAGCAGAGATAGAAAGGCACTTGAAAGACTTGAAAATGGTTAAAATCGATGATTCTGAGCTACTTACTTCATTTCCATGGCAGGGGGGTTTCCCGGTAGTACCACGACGGATTGATCAAAGATCGACTCACGATGGCCCTTGATGACTGTAATTCTAAATACATAAACTTTGTTTTGGATAAACGCTCCAGTGTAGACATTAACCTTGCTCTCGGTACTGTTAATCTTGTAAACCCCTAGAGTAAAATAAATCCATGAATATTAGTAATTTATTACATTTTGAACCTCGAATATTGCGTTTCTAGCGTTCTGATTGGTTCACTTAGCTCGGTTATCAACTCATGTGCCGAATGACCATATATGGAAACTAACAAAAAATCTCGGTTATTGATTTATTAAAAGTTTGCTGTTATTTTCAAGTATCAAAGGGAGGGCTCGGAAAGCTCATGAAATTTGATAAAACAATTATTCCATTCGCGCTTGTTGGATATGAGATGATTATAGCCAACTCATATAAAAATAGTGTGAATCTGTGTTTTTACAGTGCACATTGCAAAGAGGGTCCCCTATACCTCTTCTGAAAACTGTTTCATGCAAAAAGAATTGGCCATTTCACGCGTCACGAAAAATTTGAAACACAGCTTCATGTTCACAAAAAAAGTAAGCTCTGTTTGTTTACAATTCACGCGAAAGTAAGTGCATTTTTCACGGATCACGAAAAAATGGAAAACCAGTTTCACAAGGACAGAAAAGTATACTGTAGATTCACGAATAACGTAGATAACAAATCGTCATTCACGTTTCACGCAAAGCAAAAAATACCCGTTCACGCAAATGTAAATTACAGGATTCCGACAAGCTTCAACTTGAAACACTTTCACGTTTTTCAGCCTGAGCCTGAGCTTGTTCTTAAATTGGTTTTAATTTTTGGTCAATCTGAGCCTTTATGGTCTTAGAAAGACCAACTTGTTATCATTAATTTCCACAAAACGTTTCGCGATGCTACTGCTGTAAATTTAATATTTCGAACAAAACTTTGATCTACTTCAGTACTATACTAAGAAACTAAAACAACTGAAAGTATAACAAACAACTTGTTTTAGTGTTATATTTTGCCAATTAGTTCATATAAAACTCGGAATGCATGACGGTGATTTCTGCTTTTAAAACATAATGCCGTGGTTGCACACTCAAGGAGATGTTGTTCTATCTTGTTTATGTCACACGTAGTTTCGCCCATCACTCTCAGCGCTTTTTTTATAAAAATCAGTCAATTATTTTCAATGCTCATTGTTCTTAAATTTTTGATGATTTCAACCTCAAATTGCTCTTAATTCTGTTTTGATTTCTAACAGCTCAAACTAAAGATAAACACATAATAGAAACAATCAATGCATCAATTTATTATAAATTGGTAAATGTGAAACACTGTGAGACTTCTTGTGTTGTATATTGTGTAGATAAATTTATTTATACGAGTTTAGTGAAGTCTCTACGTAATCCATTTTCAGATATTCTGACATTTTTCTTAAATTTTGGCTAATTTGAGCTTCGTTATTCTTCCATGCACTTGGACCAGGATCCCTTGTGCACCACGTAGCTAAAGTCAACCACGTAGAGAACCGCAGTTGTTACTTAACGTTCTGCTCAAAGGGAAAATGGATGGTATTATTTGCTTGATTTCTCTGATTTCTGATCAGTGAGTTCCAAGTTTGAATTGTTCTGTTTTAAACAATCCAATCCAACAAACGGCGACAGTAACTATACTATATTTGTTGGCCAGTTAAGTAATTAAACGTAATTGCTGTTTGTTTTTTCTATATGCCGGATGAATGATGACGAATTTCTTGCTTTACCAAGTTCTGTTGCTACTTAATTGTAAATAATATAATTTTTTTTCTTTAAATTGTGTTTTTGTTTTGAGTTGTAGCTAGTGTTGAAGTCCTACTGGAAAACACAAATAATTAAAATTAACTTTGATCCCGAAATAGAATAAGGGACGTCATATTTGCACCATCAACGTTCTCCTAAGCTATTAACACGAATATTTATATAAAACACAACTTTTTAAAAACAACGAGGCTCAGATTGGCCAAAAATTAAAAATAATTTAAAAACAAGCTCAGGCTAAGGCTGAAAAAAGTAAAAATGTTTTTTTTTACTTTACTGGATCTTGTAATTTACGTTTGCAATGTTCACAGTAAAAACACATAAGCACCGTTTCACATTTAGTATATCTACTATTGTCCCAAATGATACATGTATTCATGTAATACTAAAAGGTCCTCACAGTAAAAACACAGAATCACCGTTTCACATTTAGTATATCTACTATTGTCCCAAATGATACACGTATTCATGTAATGCTAAAAGTTCCTCACAGTAAAAACACATAAGCACCGTTTCACATTAAGTATACCTACTGCTGTCCCAAATGATACACGTATATTTTTTTAGCCCTTTAATTCAGTTCATTCTGCAATTTGGCAAATAAACTGTGGTATTTATTATTACTATCATCATCATTATTATTATTAATATTAATATTACTATCATTATTATTATTACGACTTGTCTTTTTTTATTGCTCATCAATAAAAAGCGCGTATTCAATGACGATGTTTGATTTCCCATCCTAACTGCACAAGTTAATGAATATTCTTACCGTTTCCCCAGCATCCACCTTCAGATTCAGGGGGGGCATCGACATTTGATGGGAATTGTTCATCTTCCTTACGGCACATCCACCTGTATGTCATACCAGTTCTGTTCTCTCCAACATCTGGATCTTTGGAAGCTGATCCATCCAGCAAGATATCCTTCTCGTAACCGACAGACCTCATGTCACCACCTATATTTTAGAAGAAACCAGGGAATTGAGTGGAAAATAAACCCACCGAAAACCACTTTGTTCTGAACTCAATTGCAAAGGCCGCCTGGTTAGAGCCCAGTTGGTAAGCGCCAGCCTGCAGTGCGGGAGGCTTGGGTTTGATTCCTAGCCGGACCAACTCTTTATATAGGATCTTATAATAATTGAGATTACAACGTTTCGAAGCGTCATCGCTTCATCTTCAGGCAATAAAAACTGAAGAAGTTTATTTATTTGACTTATAATAATTGTGGACAAAAGAGCTGCCTTTCAGCTCTAACATCTCTGCAAATGGTTAGACTTTCCCTCAGGATTTTATAATAATTGAGAAGAAAGTGCTGCCTTTGATCTAACATCTGCAAATGTTTAGACTTTCCCTCAGGATTTTATAATAATTTAGGAGAAAATGCTGCCTTAATTTGCTCTAACATCTGCAAATAGTTAGACTCTCATTTAGGATCTTAAAGTAGTTAAAGAGAAAGCGCTGCCTTTGCTCTAATACCTGCAAATGGCTACTTCGCGCCTTTCTAGATAAGGATGTTAATCTATAGGTTCAGTCTTTCGATCCTTTTCTCGAGGGACTCAAAGGAACCTACTGATATCTAACTATAAACTAAATGCTTTGCAGAAAAGGAATACTTTCCGGCAATTTATAATTAGTTTTGAAAGAGTCACAAGATAAAGAGTTTTTGATATAAATGTCTAGAGATCGAGTCCCAGAGTTAACGCGCGGCAGCGGTGGACGATATTAAACCAAAAATAGAGAGGCCTTTAAGGCAGAAACAGCGAGCCGGAGTTCGGAGCTGGACCTTAAGTGAATTCTAACAAATTCCTTTAGCGGAATATGGCTATTGCAGTTTCGTACTTTAGTATGAATAATTTGTGAGAACCACGTGACCCCTGGTCTTCTTGTGCTTGGTAACAGCTTTCTACTAGTGAGTTCTGATTGATTAACATTACTCACTTAGTCAATAGCCTGTATTTACTAGTGAACAGGTTCTGAAAAGCATCGAGGAAAGCACTTGTATAATAATCATTCAAAATACGAACGGAATCAGCGCAAGATTTAGCGACACGAAAGTTTATATCATGACCTCTTTTAAAATCAAAGCCAGCCATTTAAGTAAATTTCCACTTTTTAATCATTATATATGAAATTGGGTGTTCAGATATTTTAAGGATTATATGCGTGATTTCATAATTGAACAAGCGTCCAGCGCAAAATTGATAAAACAAACCAAGCATTAGACACGAAAGCAACGCTGTTATATTTTTTGTTCAATCTATTCTTTTTGTAAATTACGAGTGCAAAAGAAACGTTCCACACCATTAACTTTAAAAACCGAATTTTTTTGTTAAGTTGTTTAATTAGAAAGTAACGTTTAGTGGATTAGTTTTTCAATGACCGATTCTACTCATTTGAGTATTAAGACTGCTGTGTAGTGATCCATGATGGTGTAGTGGTTAAAATACTTGATTAATTAAAATATAGGGAGATGCAGGTACGAGTCCAGCTCGGGGTGTTAACCAATGTTTTCGGACAAGAATATTTGTGCACCCTGTTCCTACTACTGAACAACAAACCTTAAATATTTAGTATACCACGGTCAATTAGATAAAATTGTACGTATATAAAAGAATACTTTAAGAACTAACCTCTAATGGTTGCAAAAAGTGGAGAACTCTGAACCTCAATCCAAACGTTGTCTTCATCATAAAAATTGGACACATTCCTTTCAAGACTAATGTACGAAACCTTTAGAGACACAAGCACAATACTAAATGGTAGCGTACGCTCTTTAATCAAAAGAAACGAACTTTCCAGATCCGCTGCTGTTGAAGAGATGTCATAAATTTTTTCAGGGTCTGACAAAGGAAACGTTTTTTTAGTTTCATCAAACAGGCCCTTTGTTGTTAAGTATGCCGTCCATGTGATTACGACTTTTTCTCCAACAAGACACTTGTACCAAACATCATGTTTAATGAGCAGTGAATCAGATTTCTTAACGACGTAAGGTTTGTCTGCTGTTCCTTCTAGAAGAATTTTAACACGTGGAACGTCACAATGGTTGTCTGTGATATTGATAAAAATGTTAGATGTTGAGCGTGACACTTCGTTACGGCCAACTACCGTTACATTGTAGGTTCCCATTTTTTTGAAGGTATGTGATACCTGTAAATTTGTGCTTTGGGAAGATATGGAATTCAACTTGTGGATGATTCCAAGAGGAACTGACTTTGGCCTGCAAGTATCATTCCCAAATAATGCAAGATAACCGTCATCAAAATCAATTGTGAGGCATGTTTCACTTCCTCTCTGGGTCATGTTAATCTTAAATTTGGTTGGATCACCAAAATATATTGCCTCATGAACATAAACAACAACACCAAGGATGGGACTTTGAATGAAGATTTCATAAGTCGCTACCAACTGCGCAAGCGTGTTATCAACCTTGACAGTCACTAGAAACTTACCAGATGTGTTATACATATGCGTCATGGTTGGCGTGACGGTCGTAACGTTTTTGGTCACGCCTTCCCCAGTATTCCAATTGTATTTATTATCATAACCCTGCGAGGTACAGAAAAAGACAATTTGCTCACCAACGACGAAAAAATTGTTAGTAGATCCATTTCCTAACACTAGCTGGCCATTTACAAAATGTCTTGGAGAGATGAAAACTTTTTCTATCTTCTGCACGTGCACGCGTGTTGTTAGCACAGAACTGCTCACTTTATTTGAGATATTCACGGAAACATTAAAGAAACCATCCGTTATAAATTTGTGTATTCTGATGTGTTGAGATTCCTTGTTTATTGAGAATTGTTCTTTACTCGATCCAATTTTGTCGCTTTTATCTCCAAAGTCCCACTGACAATAAGCGCTCGTTGGAATATTGGTCAAAGGAAGAACTTTAATTCTGAAGATTGCCGTACCAGGATGAAGTTTTATCGGAGAATTGGAAAAGAGTGTGATATTTCTTACGGGATATTGCACAACAAGTGGGAACTTTAAAGCTTGCGTGACTGAACCTAAAGAATTTGAAACGATCACTTTCAAGTGAAAGTTCCCATCGTCCTTATACGCATATGTTGTACTCTCAAGAGTGGTGTTGGGGGGAAAAAATGAGTCAGTTGCGTTATCACCATAATACCACGTATACGTCATTCGTGAGCCCGTTGTCACCTTGACGACACTAGAAAACACTTCCATAACCTTGATGTAGCGTTTTTCAACTTCCAGGGTTACAGCTCCAATAGGAATATCAACGAAGACCATGGCTTGAGTTGTTTGTGACCCTAAGCGATTGCTACATGTTGTGACAACTTTATAAGAGCCAACGGCAGAGTATTTATGATACATGACATTTCCCATAAATGAGAAATCTGTTGACAAATTAGAACCATCACCAAAGTCCCAATGGCAGAAAAAAACTGTTCCGTTTGATATCTGAAGCACAATATTAGATCGCTCTCCTAGTCTTGTTGGAGTGGTTATTAAGCTGGGTTTTGAAACTGCTATCAAATTCTGGACTACAATTGTTCCATTAAGCATCATTGTTATGAAGTTGACATCATTGGAACAGGTAACCTCTGGTTGATAGGTTCCCGTATCTAAGACATAAAATAGATTTCTGCAAATCATATAGATTGGTTTCTTAATTTACACCATTAAATACTTGTGTGTAACAGCTTTTAAAACTGGTTTCTCCTTGCATGCTTGGGCAGTACATAGCTGGACTAGGGAGAGAGGAGAGGTTGCCCCCCCCCGTCCCCCTACCAAGACATCTAAACTAAAGGCACGGACACACGGTGAATCATTTCATGCAACATTTCTTGTGATAGTCTGGCGTGCTTACCCATGCATTTTACAATAGTCAAAACGGCTTCCTACAAGAAGTCCTTTGAAAAGAAAACTTTTTGCGCACAATGTTACAAGAACAGAGCGCGATTAAACTTCAGTTTTGTATCGTACAATGTTGCATGAAACAAAACGTATCGGTGGACACACGCTGAAACGCGTGATTTTGTTGCCCTGTGTGTCCACCTACAAAAAAAATGTTGCAAAAAATGTTGCTTCATGTGTCCGAATGCTGTTTTTGAAACTTTTTGCATTTCGCTTATAAATTAGGCGTTTGTTTGCTGGTCTACGACGTTTCAATTGTCTTTGACCTGAGCTTTACATCTTATAATTACTTTGTTTTCATGGGTGCGTTTGTTTCTTCTATAATATAGGAATTCATAAAGTTAAAGCTTTGTCGGATTCGCTTTGCAGCTTTTCGGAAAAGTTTTAAAAAGAACATAGTTTAGTGATGAAACACTTTTAAAATATAGTTGAAACAAATATATTATCCCCTAACAATCTGGAATGAAATTTAAAACTTTCTTAATCCAGAAATAGCATTCACGCGTAACATGTGTATAATGAAGGTTATCGTAGTAACCTTTCAGAAATTTTTATAAGTAAAAAAAATACATAAAAGTTTGTGTGTTATATTTTCCAATCATTAATTTTGTTATACCTCAATTATTTCACTGGTCAGCGCTATACCAAGTAAAAACAAAACAACTGCAGAAAGTAGTTATTTCAATTTTAAAGATTGCTGAAATACGATATTGCGTCAGCAGTAGAAATATAAACAGGAATCAGAATAGTATTTGTTCCATAGTCTACCCCAGTCTCTCTTAAAACTTACAAAGTTACCGGCATACCTGAATACTGGTGTGTGATTTGGTCTTTCTTGGTTACTTTAGGTGTTGACCCGTCTTTAAAGTCGTACCTACACCAAACATTGGTTCCATTCTTAAAAGTCCGTGTAACTTCAAAATGATCTTCAACCACCAGATAAATAAAACGGCTTACCCGAGGGACGAGCGTAAAAAAGTCCAAGTCTACGAGGGGAATCTCGACAACAGCTTGACTCTTGATGGAACTGTTAGGACCCACTGTACTGAAGGCAAACACGGTCACCGTATAGTTACCGATAGTTTTAAAAACGTGTGTTATTGCATGAGCTCTATGGCCGGAACCTGGTGCCAGTAATGTGTGCGGAGTTGTGCCATCACCAAAATCCACAACGAAGGTTACGTTAGTACCAGAAAGCACCTCCCATTTGATATCACTTGTGCCGCCTAATCCTTTTGCAGCAATGGGAGGGAAGAACTTAAGCCCAGTAATTGAATCAAAACAAGCTAATGCTTTATTTATGATAATGGAGTTTAGAGAATTAGCAGCTGTGAGAGTTACGTGAAATATTCCTGGTTTACTGTAGGAGAAGTTAACTGCCTTTTCCTTAGTTCGTACTGTCAAACCATTTCCAAAGTTCCACAAATACGTTGAGTTTGTGCCATTGTGCGGCGGTACTTCAAACACATAGGCGGTGTTAGTTTTTAAAACGTTCTCGTAGATAAAATCAACGCCGTTAACTGGATAATCAACTGTAATTAGCTTTGGCATGGTAACGTTTGTAGTAACACTATACAAACCAGGGGAATTGTACGTTTGTCGAGTAACAAAGTGTGTTTCGTGAGAGTAATGTGCAGCTATGAGGAACCTTTGATGGTGTTTAGAAACGTTTTTACTGCGTTGTAGAAGCGTTTCATAGTTTTTTAGCGCGGGAAACCCAAAGGCAACCGCGTTCGGATCGCTATTGTAGGCAAGCTCGCCACCCAATGAGGTCCACCCTAGAAGATCCCCCTTAGAAACTAAAGACTGGTTTTCTGGCTTTACGCTCACAATATTGTGTCCCAATGATGAAATATTAACTGTAATCTCAGAATACAGTTTATAATCCATCTGCGGAGTGTACGTTTTATGGACAGATGCGGACGGACAGGTACGCTTGCTTTGTTCTATGTTGTCTATACATTCACTCCGATACAAACACAATATTTGACCGGCTCCGCACAATTTTTGGGACGTCGGAAGGCACGTCTTTGACTTTGCTACACATTTTCGTTGAGAAAAACAGTAATTTTCCATCTCTGGGCAACCAGGAGAAAATATCTAAACGAAAAGAATAAAATATATCTGTCAGTATTAGAGAATCACTACTGAATCAGTCATTACTGACCCAGCGATGCGGTTCCAGTCTAGACCCAAAATATCGACCCTTGCTCACCATAGACTCTCCAGTAGCCCAGGCGGTAAAGCATACGACTAGGACACGGAGGGTCCTGGGTTCAAATCCCATCTGGGACTCGGATCTTTTCCGAATTTCTCCTTATCATTAATATCAATAAAAAAAGCTGATGGTAATAATTATACTAAAAAGAGCATTATAAAATATTTAAGATAGTACAGTGGTTTCTATTGGCCGAGAGGTGTGTTTTCATAGGCCAATGAAGCATA
>JAOBRB020060432.1:3846-14873 GCA_027575285.2 Zoanthus pulchellus | reverse complement strand
GTTGAAAAATATCGATTGACGGACATTTAGCTTTTTTGAGAAACTTTGTCCGACTGGCGGACATCTAGACACTTCGTAAAAATAATGCTTCATCGTGAAAGTAAAATAGAGTACAAAGCTGAAGGTCGAGTTTGAAAAATTATATTATATATGGTGATCAAAGTCTATAATTTAGCAGTACACTTGAACTATTTGGCAAAGAATACATACTGTATTAACTCATTCAATAAATCTTACCTGCAGCGGTGTCGCCATTTTCAACTTATAACAACCGAAATCGGCGGGAAAATCTTAAAAGTTATTTATTTATCCTGATTTCTTAAATGTCGTCGCAAAACTATAGATCACTCACGTACTTTTTTTATCCTACAGTTTCTAAACAATTTTAAACGACTGAAACGAAGAAAAATAAACCAATTTCCCACTTCACCACGACACAACGAGGTCGACCACCGAACTCTGAAGTTTGTTTCAACCGCCGCAAGAATGAGTACTTAGACATAACCAATGAGCAAACGGTATTTTACCACGTGACAAAAAGATATAGTTCTCCCCAACTTTACTCGGCTAACAGCTCTCAAAAAAAACGTGGCTGGTAAATTTCTTGTTACCTAATAGTAATAACGTTAAGTTTGATACCTACGACGAATCTATCTGCTTGAGATAAATCATAGGGTTGCAAATAGCGTTTTTGTTCAGAAGCAAATACTTGCTGCAAACACGGTTGACCACGGTCAAGACAAACTTCATCATTACATCAAATACATGACAATTTGAATACTTTGAGTAGACCTAGCTATATAGAAAGTCAAGTATTACTCAGAAAAAATAATTTTTTATTCTTTATAAATATGAACATACCATCTTGACAACATCAGTCACAAGAGAAGTCATACTTGGCTTGTATTCTGGTAGAACGTTATTATATGTTAATGACATGTCTTGAAAAACGTCCACTGAAACCGCTATGCTCGTAACATTTCAGCGACTTCTTCCCTTATAATGAGAGCATTGCTTCCTTTCTAAGGTGGGTAAACTTGAAATGAAACTCGTCATTTTTCAACATTATTTATTATTGTCAATGATTAACAAACACCGATAATGGAAGCAACATTCTAAAATTTACCGATAGACTTAGACTAGAACCCAGTCCACCGTATCACTTCGCTTTGTTGAGGGTTCATTTAGTGTTTGATGCGTACTGACAGAACATGCTCTAAAAATATTACCTATTCGGTTAAAACATATCGTTTTATACAAAGTATCAATCTTTCTCGTTCCCCTATTGGATGAGAGGAAAATTTCGCACACGTGAGCAAATTTCGCTTTTTCCAATCGCTCATCGGCCAACAATTTCTTGGTGTCCGTTTACTTTAGCCGGCCTAAGGCCTACTAATTGGGGACGCCATCTTTACCACTCTAGGGTGGACGGAGATCTTCACATCAAACATACACACACATAAACACAGTAGTTTCCGAGGGCCTACGGTTTAACGTCTTTATCCTTATCGGAGAAGACGCGGAAGTCAAACCATTTGCCTACGGTTTAACGTCCTTATTCGGTTTAACGTCCTTATCCTTATCTGAGCCGGCACTTTCTCCTCATTTGTTTTAATTGGTTCTACCGGGAATCGAAGCCGAGCCTCCCGCACGTTAGACTGTTACCTTACCAAATAGGTTAACCAGACGGTGGTTGTTAATTGTAGGGATTCGGGACCAAAAGTTACATTTCCCACTATCTCAGTCAATAAGTGTTAAAAACTAGCTGTTGCAGAAAGCAAGAGGAATGCTGCTCACAAATTATATATTTTCATTGTAATAATTTACACGAAAAAATTACTCGATTCTGATTGGCTGAGAAAGCTCTTCTGTAATACTGAGTGCAAAATGTGTAACACGAGTGTAGATAACAAATGATTTTCGATTGGTTAAGAAACAATAGAAATTTGAATAAGCCCATCAAATCGTAGCAACATGTTCGCGTTGATGGCGCGTACATAAAACCAGTTTCTAGCAAAAATAATTTTAAATTTAAAATGGCGGGCGATGGAGTGCACCTTGAGTAGATTTTCTGAGCTCCAAACCTGCTCTAAAAGCAAAACCCCTGTAAACAAGCACCGCTTTTTGGTTGCCCGTTCAGAAAACAGAGTGATTTGAGAATGAAAATGCTATTGAAATGGAATATTACAGGAGGGCTAAACACTTCGCAAAACATAAGATCGAGTAGATGATTTTCATGTCAATTATCTCGAAATCTTTGTGTGTATTGTATTAATAAGTAGTCATAAGGTTTTTCTCGTTCAATTTTGAATTAATTTGCACTTGTGAGTTTTTCAAAAAGCCGAAGCTGCTCGTGCAATTTCAGGTTTTTGAAAAACTCACTCGTGCCGGGCAAATTAATTTCAAATTGAGCCCGAAACCGTACGATTACCTATACTAAAAGGAAGATGCCTTGCATGCATGACCTAGCCTGCGGGCTTTTCGGGAGCGCGCGAAACACGGAGAGGGAGGGGATGGGGAGCCTCCTTCAGTTTACATGCGAATTCATAAGCTCGACGCAATGGGAGTCGGAAAAATCAGTACGATCCCATTATCTCCCGATTCCTCTTAAGAGTCCGTCACTAAAGATAAAATAAAAATATTTTTAATTATTTGCGAGACTGATTGATTGTTCTTTCCAACCGAGTATAAGTAGTTCTAGAAGCCATATTTGAAAGATAGATTATAAAATGGGGTCGCTTTTTTGTCCCAAGAGTCACGGACTAACCATTTGCAAAAAAAATTTTTGAAAAACAACAGAATCCTCTAATTTTTTTTCCGCAGTTAGTTTGTTCTTTTTCCAAAAATGTGTCTCACCTGCAATATTTAACAATTTACGAAAACTTGTTCTCCTTTCGTCGCATTGCCGAGTTCGATTCTCAGATTCACCACCAAGTGAAACGTGGGCTCTGGGACGAGAGTGGCCAAAGCGTGGTTTGTTCATGAAACCAACCCAGTACCTCAATCACTTGTAGGTGTACTTGAAACAGCGCACGTGCTTACCAAAAAACGCAAAGTGATCCTCGCATTGTAATTTGTCAATGCGTAGCTTACGTCATACGCGTAGAATATTGTTCAGTTTGCGCTTCTATTTCCTATAAGATGAACGTGCTTGCATTCTGATTTCTCTCGTTGTGTTTGCATAATCATTAGGGTTTTCAGACGTTGTTGGAAAAAATATTTCTTTTTTATTTAGCATCATTAACACAACAGCATAGCCTTAGTGATGGAATAGAAAATGAAAAAACCTACAAGTTCTTTCGATTCCTCTGCTTCTTTTTACACTTTGGTATTTCACAAATTCTATTTGTACATTGGTTACTAGTTCAATTTTAAATGGTTGACGGATCTACTACAAAATAATTTAATTCAATTGGAATTTAGAGCAAAGTTAATAAAATATACTAGTTAGGAAACACGTGTGCACGATGACGGTCAGGATCTTTTGTTCCTAGTGAGATGCTTGATTGGTCTATTGGCCGATTACTTATTTACATCTAAAAACCTTTTGTTATTTGTCCAGGGTCAACGTCATAATTCAATAGGGCAAAGAACAATAACATAGTACAAAGAAAGTCATCAAGTTTCCAAACCATTCTACTTTACAAGCTTTGTTTAGAACAAATACGAAGGCTAAAAAAATTCATTTAATAATATTTTCTTCACTAAAAACTTCAGAACTGATTTGTTCAACGACTGGTTCACTTTAACCTAGGTTCCGCCAGAAAATAAAATGAAGCAGCAATATCTCCTCTATGAATTGGTTCACGGTTCTTCTAAAGTACTGTTCAGATTTTCAAAAGAAAGAAAACTGCCTTGGAAAGGCGCGAACTAAAAATGAAAAACATCTTAACTAATATACATGTCTAAGTTGCCGATAAAAACACTAATAATAAACAATTATAACAAGCCTTCCCGTTCGAAACTGCACAATGCAAATTGGTTAGTTTTGATAATAACAAACAAAACAGAAACTGAGATTTGATGAAGGCTTTATCTATATACAAGTATGCGTTTTGTTTCGCTTAGTCTGGAACAGTTCTTTGAGAAATTCCAGTACCGATTTGCACCCTGAGATCAAAATTAAAACAAGATTTAAACAAATGGGGCTAGAATTTCACTCATTTTGATCAACAAAATGATTTTTTCGCTAATCAATTATATCTAAATGTTGAACACTTCATTATATTCTGTACAAAACAGCCGGTAAAATAGACATTAACCGCTGACAACAATGACAACGTATTCAAATTGTACAGTCTTTGCCTCGCTATAACGTTACATACTCCTAAATGCCAACTCAGTGTTAACCCTTTCTCTACCAATCACTTCTCAGCACTCAACTTCTTACATAAACAAATAAAAAATAAGACATTTGGTAATGAGAAAATATAAATTGATCAAAAAAGCAAACTGCTAAACACTAAAAGTGAAATTCTCTCGAACTTGTTCGATGTTAAGTATGGGCACAAGTTGGGAGAATTTAATAATTAAACTGGGACTGAAAGGGTTAAACTATTTACAACTGTGTGTACATGGACGTGGCTAGGAGCTTTTTAGTGATGGAGGGGAGTGGGGTTGGGGTTGGGCATGTCCTCTGAAATGATGCGCATAATGATAGTGTTAATGATGTTTGCTAGACGCCCTAATTGCAGTCTCGGGTCTGAATTACAAGGACGCGGCTCCACGAGGTCGGACCGAAAGCACGTGAAGGCGCCTCTGGCAGCCACTATACGCTCCACGCACAACCTTGGAGCACAACACCATAGCCAGTTGGTATTAGATGCGATTTTGAGTTGGGAAGAAAACTGGAGTGCCCGGAGAAAAACTTTGGAAGTCAGATTGAGATCGACCATCCCACATATGTCGAGGGCAGGAATCGAACCCGGGTCATAGCAGTTGGGAGGCGCGATTGCTAACTACTGCAACCCCCTAACACCCCATGCATCCATGCAGAGGTGCTAATGATGCAAAAAACAGTATTGTAGTATTATTGTATAGTTCTCCCAGATTTTATCTCAAAATTCTACTGAAGAAATGTTTGGGAGCAGCTGCCCACCCTCCCCTTCCCCCGGCCCACTGCAAGCTACGGCTATGGTGCAATGTTGGAGGTGTGACTTCTTGCTCCCTCTCTCTGTACTAACACTGAATAATTAACAACAAACCAGGCCAAGACTGTATAAAGTGAATCCGCAGTCACTTACATCAACATCAACGCCGTTTTATTTGATGAAGTTTATGTAGAACTACAGTGAAACTTCAAATCTAACATGTACGAGTCACAAATGCAAACTCTTCCACTTGAAGAAAACAGTGACAACTTTGCCATAAGTTGAAATTTTGTTTTGTTTCTATTAGGTATAAATGAGAACAGTTTCGAAACTAATAACTACTTTTTTTCAATTAAAACAACGGCAGTTAAAACTGACAGTAGTTCTTCATAGAAAAGGGAGAGTAGAAAACATTCCGTTTAGAAAATGTCCTTGCTTCTAAATAGAACCTACTTTCGTTTTCTCAGAGTCACTAAGAAAAAATATAAATTACTCATCTATCTAATCTAAACCATTTCAACTGGATATAACCCATTATCTGCTCCACTATCGTTGTCTTCTTTTACTAGCTTAAGCAAAAGATAACGCGATGCACATCAGCAAACGTATCAAGCTGGCACCTTAATTTCTTTTTGAAGTATCATAGAATAAAAGGAGACATCTTTAATCTCACACCCACGAGTCGCTAGCAGGTCCACCAGGTACCACTACCTTGGATTGTTTACCTGCCTTTTTACTCTTATCAACGACAGCATATTGATGATCTACGGCTGGTTCTGCACCAGCACCATGCGAAGGAGGACCATGCAACGTATGGTGTGACTCGTTATCTTGCCCGCCAATTGCGTGATACCCTCCAATGTCATCCATTTCAATTTCCTCCCGCTGGTTCCGTCCAGACCTCTTTTTTCGTCGGCTATCATCGTCGGCCTCGTAGCCATCTTCGGCCATGAACCGCTGAGGTGCCGCAGATCGACTCTCTTGCAATCTTTCTTCTGGTATTGTCGATTCCTCCGTCCTGACAGGCCGTGTACTTGTGTCCGGATAGGATTTTTTGTTCCTGGAGTTTCTCGGCAGTGACACCTCGTCGTAGGGCCTGGGGACTGGTGACTGTCCGTACTGGTCCGTCATCTCCTTGGTGTATTCCCAACCTTCCTTCTTGATTGCTCCTCGGAGGTCCTTTAGATTCCACACTGTTATCAACAACTGCGTAATTGCAGTAAATATAATCAATTAACGAAACCAACGACAGGAAAAACGTTCTAATAACATAACCGATTATTAACACAATCATTAGTTATTTATTTTGTTGTGTGCGCCATGCGGTTCACACTGCAAAAGGCAAAAATAATAAAGAGTTATTATTATTACTATTCCATTCGTTATTAATATCACCACCAAAATAGCATATCTTAAAGACAATCGGACCATCTCAATCAACTGAACCATCATCATCACCATCGGTCGTAATCATCATAATCTTTATAATCTAAAGCATAAACATAATAATCGTAATCTCATAAACTCTCCCAGCATCACTGCATCCATCATCAAAACATAAACATTATCATTAGTCATAAACCACCTTCACCATCTCCATCATCTGAGAAATCAACATCACAATCACCATCATTATCCATCATCACCAACTTCATCATCTGAACCGTCAACACCAACATCGCGATCATTATCAATCATAATCCATCATCACCAACTCCATCATCTGAACCGTCAACACCAACATCGCGATCATTATCAATCATAATCCATCATCACCAACTTCATCATCTAAACCGTCAACACCAACATCGCGATCATTATCAATTATAATCCATCATCACCAACTCCATCATCTAAACCGTCAACATCAACATTACAATCATCAATCATAATCCCGTTCGTTCATCATCATTAATTAGCAACCAGTAGATTTTCATAAATGGGATAACATTAGGCTGCATTTTAACAAAACGTAACATCGGTATCTCACCTGATTGGCTGTTTTCGTGATCTTGGGGGAATACTTCTCACCTTTAGAATTCGGTGCATTGTTAGCGATAGGAACGATTTTCTTCAGACCACCATGGCCACGAAGTGACCTTTCGAAAATGGAGGAACACACAGTTAAAAATATGAATATCAATGATTTGGCTAAAAATACTTCTTTGAAAAACAAAATTAAAATTATCAATCGAACGCTTCCGTTGTCAGGGTTTCAGATAAGAAACGGGAAATTTAGCAAAAGGCGAATTTCGCCGGTGTTCTTTTGCCTTTTGAGGAGCTTTCACCATAACTCCACGGGCTTTTTTAGCTAGAAAAATTTTGGGGTGAGAGTCAGATAAGTTGTGTATTAAAATATCAAATGCATGTAATTTACAAACTTAAAAATGCTTTTTTAAAACTTTTTAGGTTTTAAAAATAAAATCATAGCGATACTTATAGCTCTATCACGTAATAATTACATATTTTTTGTCTCTAAAAACACTGCTGTAAAGTATAATTATAATTATAATTATTATAATTATCCGGGAGTTTTTATAATGACAACATTTTTGCTATACCTCTAAAAATAACAAAAGACTTGATTACAGCTTCAGTTAAGGATATTAATATGCAAAAATAAAACTGTATGACAGTTTCTTTACAATGACAACTCTATAAAATATAACTGTTTAAATGCGTACAATCATGTCAATTATAGTATTTTACGATCAATAAAATTTATGAAAAATAAAAAAAATGAGAAAAGCTTTTTGTTCATCAGCTGGGCAAATCGTTTGAAGGAGTCTTTTGACGAATTTTTTTAAATTAACAGAGACATGGAATCCCACCTTGTAACTACTGTCTAATCTTAAGAATGTAAACGAAGCAGAACGTATACAGACTGAGATGAAAATAAGAAAGAAGACGAGAAAATGGTTCTACGAGTCTGAAACATTTGTATGATTTTCCCATTTGTTAAAATTGACTCGGCTTACTGTCTTTGGTAAATGAAAAAACAAAGAAAACTAACAGAGGTGTTATTTATTAACAAACTTTAGATTAATTTGAATGACCAAAATTAATCAATTTTCCAGTCGTTTTCTAACTCACACGATTCGTTATATCACCACCACAAGATAAAGAAATTTACCTTTGGATTTGAGCTACCTGATACAAAGAAAAAGATGGAAATAAAACTCACTTTGCATTGTCAAGGTTTTTATTAACAACCTGATGAATGGCACACAGGATAGCTCCAACTGTTTGCTCACTCAAACTATAGGAAGTGTCTGTACTGCTTGGCAGCCGAACAACAAAGTCCCTCATTGCAAATTTACCTAAAAATAGCGTTTTAAAACGAAAGCATATGTTAGTAGGATGTTATTAAAATTACAAAAATAATACAGCATGAGTATTAGTAGCTAACTTGAAGCAATTAATATGGGCACTAAGGTCTCGTTAGTAGCTATACTAAAGGCCGAAAAATCAAGAATAGATAGCACATGCATACTAGTAGCTAGTAGCTAACTTGAAGCAACTAATATGGCCACTTTGGTAGCAGGCATTACTCCATAAAATCAACAGCAAATCAATATTATTTGACGCATCTAGATTTGCTATATTGCAATCGCTGTTGACGTACTCGACTAACATTAACAGCAAAGAAAAATCAAAATACACCTGCTGGGAGGTAACCTGCGTTAGATCAGTGTCCTGTCCAGTAGGAGGGCGGGTCAAACACTCCCATCCGCTTAACACAACAAAAACTGGCGATAAGCACCGATTCGATGGGCTACTTGACAGAGAAAAAAAACTAAAAGCCGAAATTTACACACACCTGGAAACCGAAGGTGCTGTTACACTATGCAATTTTCCTTGCAAGTTGCTGAGAACATTACACAGTGTAACAGAGGCTGTCTTGCTATCTTTTTGCTTCGCGCAGCGTTGCACGAAGTAAAGTTTTGTCTACTTTTTCTGTTCCAACTTGCAACCCCAGGCATTGCACAGTGTACCACCCCTTCAGCAACTTTCCTCGCAATTTTTACACAGCGCATGCACAGAGCCTTTTTGTTTATGTTTACCCGACCTACCGTTTTTTTTTAATTTCGCGCCAAATAATGAAAAAGATTTCTTAGACACTGATACGTCATACATTTTTACTTCCGTATATGTTGCAGTAAAGCTCGCTTTGTAATTGGTTCAAAAACAATGGTCTTCAGCTTCAATTGTTTTTGAACCAATTGTAAAGCGAGCTTTACTGCAACATATACGGAAGTGAAAATGTATGACGTATCAGTGTCTAAGGAATCTTTCAGCAAATAATTCTGCCCGGGCAAAAAAAAAAATTACAAGTTGCTAAAAAAAATTGCGAAGTGTAACAGTGCCTTTATTTTTTTTAGCAACTTGTTTCGCGGCAGCGTTGGGATACAAGCTGCAAGGAAAATTGCATACGGTAACAGCGCCTTGTAAAAGGCTTCATTTTCCTCAATTTGTGCATGACTTACGACCCAAACAATTGTTTTTGAATCGAACAAAGACTTTAAAACAAGAATCAAAATGATACTCAACGAACAACAACAAACATCAACAAAACATTTCACTAAAAGGTTTAACATCGGAGAGATCATCATCTATGCATGCCATATAATGCACTGGCGAAAAAGCATCAGGCAACCAATTCCTACCTATCACTTCTTTATTTCTGTTATCAATAGCGAGGTTTCGAAGTGCAGTAGCAACAGCACGTACAACTGGGTCACAGTCCATTATCAGTAACTCCACTAGGATTGGAAGGCCTTTCTCTTTTCTAACAGCCGACCTAATCAGAATTGCCCACTGAAATACAAACAAAAAAATAACGTTAGTTCTTTGAAATATACCAGCAAATTATATAATTTTAGTGACGTAGTACGATTCGGAGAAGATGCTTTCAGTTAAAACGCTAGAAAAGCGGTGCAGGATCGCCCAACTACATGCAAGCATACAAACTATTTAGCAGAATCACATATCTCCTCGTGTTGAACCCTTGCCAGCCTTCTTCCAGAAAGCTTCAACGACATGTTCTTACTTAATAGTGACACACACATCTATAACACTAGAAATAAGAATTCCTTGCATTTGCCTTACTTCAGGACAAATCTTAAGTATTCTCTCTTCGATTTCAAGCCCCCAAATTATTTAATTCCCTCAGTCCTGAAATTCAGAATGCAACTAGTTTTACCAAATTCATCTCTATAAACGGAAGACATATTTTCGTGTGTAAATTCAATAAGTCAACTCTTTTAATGCCTGTATGACTAAATCTACTTTTCCTACTTTCATATTTTTCATATTTTTCATTTTTTCTTTCTTTTTTCTTTTTTCATCTTTTTTTATTCAATTGCTGGACAGTACATTAAAACTGACATACTTAGATATTATTTAACAAAGGTAATCCTTTTAAGAAGCCTCTTCATGGCTTCCACGGGTTCCCTTGCCGTATTTACTTAGAAAAAGAATGCATATAATCTTAAAATGGCAAAAATAAATTAATGAAAATGAAAATGCTTGATACTGTCTCACAATTTTCTGTAAACACCACCACTTTAGAAACGATTTCCTTGCTTGTCTATGATAATGTATGTAGTTACTACCTTACTACATTTTAACACCGGCTATAACGTATAGCTTGTTTTTATATGACTAAATCTACATTTTTATTACCCTATGATACAAACTTTTTTCACTGTTTGAACATTCTTATCGGCATTCAAACTTGCCTACTAAGCCTCGTTCACAATCTTTAAAATCAAGTCAACAGCCGGTTTTCATTTGACAACACAGCGGCCATGTTGGTGTACTATTAACAAAAGAATTTTGATTACTTCTTTTGTTTTGTACTTGCCTACTAAGCCTCGTTCACAATCTTTAAAATCAAGTCAACAGCCGGTTTTCATTTGACAACACAGCGGCCAT
>JAOBRB020060324.1:0-11382 GCA_027575285.2 Zoanthus pulchellus | reverse complement strand
GTACACATGAGTAAGGATGCTGGCAGGTACACATGAGTAAGGATGCTGGCAGGTACACATGAGTAAGGATGCTGGCAGGTACACATGAGTGAGGATGTTGGCAGGTACACATGAGTGAGGATGTTGGCAGGTACACATGAGTAAGGATGCTGGCAGGTACACATGAGTAAGGATGCTGGCAGGTACACATGAGTAAGGATGCTGGCATGTACACATGAGTGAGGATGTTTGCAGGTGTATGCATTCAGTGTGTTTCTGGTTCATTTGAGTCGAGTCGGAATGTTGAAAAATACTTTCATCTGACAATAATTTCATTTTAGTGGGCATAATTATTGTACGTAAACACAGCTTAGTGTGAATGAAGTCCAAACATTGAATACAAATATGTATGTTGTTTCTATCAAATAAATAATGTTTGTAAGCACCGCCTCTTCTTGCGTGGGTCTTACAGAAGTGCATTGCCATCTCTATTTTTGTCATAAACTTAAAGATTTAGTTATTATTTTTAGATTCTGTGTTGATGTGAGCTGTACAAAGGACAGGAAGTACATAACAATTAATTCAAACTCCAAAACTACATCTGAGGTTTGTTGTAATGTTTTAGAAAGAAACTAATAATTTCTTGTATTTATATCAGCGTCTTTATCATGCAGAATCTTGAAGCACTTTTTCAAAAGCAAAAACAAAATATAGCGTATAAATGTTCTTTACTTATAAACATTAATTAAACTAAATGGAACCGGCAGCGTTTCTGTCGCTGTCAATTTTCCATTTCTAACCAGCATCTCATTTCTACCATCTTTTTTGTTAAACTAAATCTCTATTTTCTATATATTCCTACCCTTTTAAAAAGCCCCTAACTCTACTTTCTATGGTATATTATTTCTCTTACATTTTACTATGTTACTTCCCATTGCTTTACAGGTTAACACCTTCTCTTAGGATTCAGTTTTAACTTTAGAACTTTCCTAAACAACTCTGTACTTGGTTATTGAAGTTTTACTTGTATTTTGAACACCTATTTTTAACCATCTATTTTGTGTAACTAAGACATTTTATACTACTGCTACTACTATTCCTGTACTGCTGCTGTTTCTGCTACTATATTACTACTACTACTTTTACTACTTCTACTACTACTACACTACAACTACTACTACTTTTACTACTTCTACTACTACTACTACTACTACTACTACTACTACTACTACTACTACTACTACTACTATCACTACTACTACTACTACTATCACTACTACTACTACTACTACTACTACTATCACTACTACTATCACTACTACTACTACTACTACTACTACTACTACTTTTACTACGACTACTACTACCACTATCGAAACTACTAAGTACTTCATTATCAGGTGCACACGATATGTACTAAAGATGCAGGATCTCAACAACCAAATATGTTTCGCCCACGAGAATCGGGAGTGGAATATTACATTGACCACAAGAAAGGGAGTTTTTTCATGGTTACTAATGCAAACAGCTCAGACTATCAGGTATGTTTCAGTTTTTCTCAATTTTGAAAAAGTATTCACAATGTATTGCATGATTGAAGACCACCCACATGCTTCTTCAAATGTGTATTATTTCAACATGTGATCTATGTGATACATTATCTTCCTCAGCCGAAATTTTTTCGCAAATGTTTTTATTTTCTTATGCTTTTAAAAGTGATTATTACTTGGAACTTGAGGATATAATTTAAACTCTATATTATGGCCTGCACCAACGATACCTAGTGGTTCTAGGGGAAATGTCGTACGCCAGCTCGGATGTAGTGACCAGAACTGTTAAGTTGTGATAGGAATGTATATATTCACTATACCATTATAAGTCTTAAAATCATGTATTGCCATTGCCAGGTTATGACAGTTAAGGAAGAAAACATGAGAAAAGAGAACTGGTCTGAGCTGTTACCTCGAAGACCGAATGTAAGTAATTGAGGTAGATGATTGATTTTGTCTTTTTTCCATTGGAACGAAATTGTTCTTAGTTTTTTGATAGTATCGCTATATGGGACTAATCGCTATGGCAAGCCGTTACTGCCAAAAGTCATCCAGTTCTCCAAATCAGTTGAAAATACCACACTACGTATCGAGATATTCATACAACTGGTTCTCTTTTCCATAAAGGGTATTCAGCTTCACACTTTTCCTATCGAGATGCTCATACAATAGGTCCAGTTTTCAATTCAAGGTATTCAGTTGCACACTTTCCGTACTGAAATCTCGACGAAAACTCGACGAGATAAAAAAAAAATCTCGACGAAAACTCGACGAGATATGGTAATCTCGACGAAAACTCGACGAGATAAAACAATCACGACGAAAACTCGACGAGAAAAAAAATCTCGACGAAAACTCGACGAGATATGGCAATCTCGACGAAAACTCGACGAGATGTTGTGCACCACAGGGAACCCGTTTCAGTTCTATTTTCTCTTGGGGAAGAGGCTGGGTAAGAGTTTGATGACACGTGCAACACAGACCTTTGTATCCAATACTTCCCGCTATTGTATGAGCTGCATCTAAAAATGAAACCGGTTATCCGCAAACTTTTGGACAATATTAACTCTCTTGCCAGAGAAATCGAAGGTAAAAGCGAAAGAGGTAACGAGGATGTAAACCAAGAAGTTATGAGGTGCTTTAACAGAGGAAGCGAGAGCTCACGGCCAATGTTAAATACGCCAAATTCAAATTCAAGCCAAACAAACAACCAACCTAGTACGTCCACCTCAAGCGCTCCCAAATATCAGCTCGCATACAATTTTATATAATGAAAAGCACCAAACGACCAAAAAGAAAAGCAACTAAACAAGTTTCCAATAAATTAATTTAATAGGTTCCAGTGAGCAACACAAAGAAGACTTTTCCTTCAGTTTGTAATATTTTTATTTATCTAACGCGTTTCGTCCTAGCTTGGACTTCATCAGAGATAAAAAATATAGCAAACCACACTATTTAACTGTCAAAAACTAAGGTGGGAAAATGACGTAGCAGCCACAATATCCGTAAATAAAACTTAGTAATGAGTAGGAATGTGCTTTAAAGTACTGAGGATAACCGATTAAAATTTGCGGTTATGTGATAATAGAATAAAATGTAATTAGTTTGGGCCTCCGGAACGTGTGCTTTGCTATTATTTTTATATCTCTCTTACCCAGGCTCTTCCCCAAGAGAAAATAATACTGAAACGGGTTCCCTGTGGTGCACAAAATCTCGCCGAGTTTTCGTCGAGATTGCTATATCTCGTCGAGTTTTCGTCGAGAATTTTTTTCTCGTCGAGTTTTCGTCGTGATTGTTTTATCTCGTCGAGTTTTCGTTGAGATTACCATATCTCGTCGAGTTTTCGTCGAGATTTTTTTTTATCTCGTCGAGTTTTCGTCAAGATTTCAGTAGGGAAAGTGTGCAATTGAATACCTTGAATTGAAAACTGGACCTATTGTATAAGCATCTCGATAGAAAAAGTGTGAAACTGAATACCCTTTATGGAAAAGTGAACCAGTTGTATGGATATCTCGATACGTAGTGTGGTATTTTCAACTGATTTGGAGAACTGGATGACTTTTGGCAGTAACGGCTTGCCATAAATCGCAGGACAATTCCCACAATCGTGCCTTGATGCCCATTTTTAATGGGTGTTAGTACTGATTTCTGTAGTCTACGTGAGCTATTGTTCTTGACTTTTTTGTTGCTTACAGAACAATGACTATCACATTAGGATGTTATAA
Organism: Zoanthus pulchellus; assembly: GCA_027575285.2. NCBI lineage: Eukaryota > Metazoa > Cnidaria > Anthozoa > Zoantharia > Zoanthidae > Zoanthus > Zoanthus pulchellus. The sequence goes on along the minus strand of JAOBRB020060324.1, from coordinate 7,628 downwards.
CCACAAAAATCATTTATGAAGTCGTTGTATTTAGAGATATACTAACTCATTTGTAATAATTTAAATATTTAATCTCTGCAGTTCTCAGCGTGATATTGATGGACGCACATACTAAAAATAACCTTCCCTTTCAGCTGTGGCTACATTTTCCAGTTCCACTTTGTTATGCAGTTAGGCGGCCATACCTGGCAAATGTATTTGCTTTTTTTTTATGAACCTTTCGTACTATTTTCGACCGTCGAAATTTACCATTATGAGGCGCATCGTGGAGAATGCATACCCATGCTGTAATAATAGTATAACGATTTTTATTTAGCAATTATTTTCCAAAGTTCTAAGGGCATAGCAATGCTCCAAGCTGCAACCATTTTGGTCGCCATGATGCGTAGATTGAATGATGGGCGAACTGTCAGAACGGTCGTCATTTTGCTTACCATCTAACTTGCCATTAGGTTTTTTAGTTGAAATCCAACTTATGACTACAAGATTAAAAAAGTAAACCTAATTTCTTAAAAAAATTGACGACAAAATTTTTATAATGGGCGACCTTTTTAAAAAGTACGGCCGCCAAAAAGCGACTTATGAAAAGCATAAGCTGGGAGCACTGCATAGTGTTAACAACTGAGGGTCTTGGTCCGTAACAACAGCTTGAATTGTATGTGTTATTGTATATATTTGGAAAAAAAAAATGCCCTCACCTATATCACTACCCTAACTGTACCTTTTATTCCCCCAATAGAATGTTGGGAGACTAGGCCAACGGTTTACCGTCCTTATCCGGGAAGATGTGAAAGTCTAGCCATTTGCAGATGTGAGAGAAAATAGAACACCTTAATGTCAATTAAATTTTTTAATATCTTAAGTGAAGGTCTAAATATTTGAAGATGATAGAGCATATGCAATACCTTCTTCTCAATTAGTTTAAGACCCTTAACCCGAGCGTCCCTCACGATAATCTGGAATTTTACAAAGAAAGTTAACATTTGGCGGTAAATAGCTTTTTCTGGGCGCTCTGATTAGTCCATTAATTACCGAATATCTTGCGCTATTCATCTTGGTCACTCAACCGTTAAAAAAATGATTACGATGTGATAGCTCGCGCGCGTGGTATATTGTGCAAGCCCAGATGTGAAACTTGTTTTTTCTTATTTTTACAAACTATCCTAAAAAGTGCTAATACCCGCAAATTTATAATAGTTAAAGTAAAGTAACCTCACGGCTTGCTAAATATTTAGCACTAGTCACCTCTACTTCGGGGAATACTTATCTTTTATTAACCCAGCGGGAGGTCTCTTTGGGAGAATCTTGACGAGGTCAAGATTCTCGCATACAGACCGACAGCTCGGTTAATAAGATGTTTATTTTATGGCCAAACAAGAAAGCAAAGGAACAAAAACATAAATAATTTTATTTGCTTCCCTACGCGGTCTAGATGCCGGTCTAGATGGGAAAATCTAGACCGCATTCAAGATCGATTTTAGCCAATCAAATACTTGAATTTCTTTGTTTCCAGTCCTTTTGAGACATGGCCATATAATAATTGTTAATTATCTGATTCTAGGTGATCATAGATGACATGGATCTGTTTGAGCACTACTGTGTTCTGTATGAACGACAAGGAATAGTTCCACAGCTGACTGTTGTTCCTCTTGATAATCCTGAACAGTGTTGGACAGTAAAGGTTTGTGACACATAGTATGATGTTCGTGGTTGCTTCGCGGCTTGGAAAATATACTTACTATTCACCTCCACTTCGGGGAATAATTGTTAAATAAGTTCACAAAGGTTTCAAAAAGATATTGATGTTTTAGAAAACTGGTGTAATATTGATAGCATAAACAAAAACATTCTTGGTTAACGTTCGTTACATTTGTTTAGTTTATCAAGCTCTTGATATCGTGGGATCCTTGTTATGTAAACCAACTTTAAATTTCATAGTTCATGCTTTTGTCCCTTCCTTTAGCCTAAAATTCCAGCATCCAAATCCCTATTTTTTTCTTTGTTAAGACGTGATTGAGTATGCTTATGGTGGGATCTGCCATTGTGGCTTGTAGCAAAACTAGAAATGGGGGACTCTTCGTGAAATTTGTACTAGGAGCTTACATGTGTACACTTTCCTTTAAGAGGGAAAACATGTTAATGCCACAAAAAGGTTTCTAACACATGCCTACGGTTTTAAGTCCTTATCTGAGAAGACGCAAAGGTCTAGCCTTTGCAGTTGTTAGAGCAAGGGTAGCACCTTTTCCTAAATATTTTAAGACCCTGAGTAAATGTCCGGCCAGGAATCAAACACGAGCCACCCGCTGTACAGACTGGCGCCTTACGAACTGATCTAATCTGGCAGTTGTTTTATTCAAGTAAAGTTACTGATTTCTTTTCATTTGAGTGCATAACTTTTGTTTTTACTACACAAAATCCTTATCGGCACTATTTTTTCTTCAAAAAAGAAAACTTTTCTAATTTGTTTATCACGTCTTTTCTGGGATGTTTGATTGAAAATGTGAATGCTTTCAAGAAGAATATTATATTGCTTTAGTCTAGTAACTTACAGTTTTATTTCATCTACAGCTTCCTCAGAAAACTTGTGTCCTAGAACCAGGATCAAACCAGGTATGATAAAAGTTATTCTAGAACATTTCTGTCTTCATGTTTAGCAATATAATTGGGCTGGAGTTTTGTAATTCTTGTGTAATTTCTCCTCGAATACCGGAAGTAAAATGACTTATACTTTCTTCAAAAGGTCAGGAACTAAAATTATTCAGAAGAACCGTTGCCCTATGATGAATAGTCAAGTGATCTTCAGTATTCTAAACTATTGACTCTCTTATGGCATTGAACCACACCTTTCTTTAACCCTTTGCGGTACACTATTTTTATTAATTAACTGATCATATTTTTGAAATATGCGTATTAACGTAGAACTATTTTGCGCTTAAATTTATTGTAATTTTTAATTTATGTTTTATATAATTACGTATATCCTTATAATTTCATTTTTATTTTAAACATATAATTTGTAATGCGCATTTGAGCATCTTCTATAAAAAGTGCCCAGTATAAATATCAAATTATTATTATTATTATTATTATTATTATTATTATTATTAATAATAATAATAATATTATTTATAGATTTGGGATGCCCCAGAGCTATTAAAATTTTAGCTTTTTATTAGTATTATTATTACTATCATTATTATTATTATTGTTCAGGTTATTACTATTTTTTTAAGAAAAATTCATTTACTATTAATATTATTATTAATAATTGGTGACGAGTGAAATTAGGAAATATTTTCACGCGCGCTTTGTCCAAATTTTAATAATTTCCCGAACCTTTAAACGAGGGAAATTATTAGAATTTGGACAAAACGCAAGTGAAATTACTCCCTAATTTCACGAGTATACTATTTGATTACCTATTAATATTGTGGGTGACAAATTACGTGCACAAGACGCGGTTTACTTTAAATTGTTTATTGTATTGAAAAAGTCCAAGGATTCCAAGCTTAAAAAAGGTTAACTCAGCGCACCGTACGGAAAGTTTTAGTTTTCTGAGTGTACAGACAACTTGAACTGTTCTTGTTTTTCATTTTTGTTTTTCACAACATGTTTCAAAGTTAAATCAACTGTCTGTCTTCTTTGTTCATGATTGGCCAAAACTAATTCATTAATGAACTTGAAAACGCTACCCGGGTCAAATGCGATCAATGATCTGCTCTACAAAATGCCAGTTAATGTCAGTGTTTGAAAATGTTTTAAGACTGTAAATAACAAACAGCAAACAGGCTAAGATATAATATACGCAAAAGAGCGTTAAGTCACTCGAATATAGCTGGAAAACAATGCTGACAAAGTAACATCTTCAAACCCGGCCGCCGTTTTGGCTGCGTAGAAACGGTTGCTATGGCAATTTTATAATTTCACATGTGAAATTATAAATTAATGCTAAAATTTCGCGCCAAATTGAAGGAGTAATTTGTCACCCATGATATTAACATTGATATTATTATTACCCATGTAACAATTCAAGTTGCCAGTTGTTTATTGCCTATACGTAGTGAGATTACAACTGTGTTTTAAAAAAAAGAAAATAGCTAAATCCTTTCGAGCCAAGTAGCCCATGGAGCCGGCGCCTATCTCCGGTTTCTGCAGTGTTAAGCGGATGAGTCTATGACTCCCCTTGGACGGGACATTATTCCATCGCAGGTTAGCTCCCAGCACACACTGGTACTCATTTACCTACCCCGGGAGGATGGAAAGCTGAGTTGGCATACGCGGAAAAAGAGGCCATACAAATATTCAAATCTCGGCAAAGTGCCTCCGCCTAAGTTTCCATTATTATTATTATTTTTATTAGCATTATTATTATTAGCATTAGCATAAGTATCGAGGAACTCGAAACTGGACCGTTATCTGTTACTTTAGGCTCCGTTGTTCGTAGTCTCCACGAAAAAGGTCCTTGGCAAGTTTCATCGAGCAGTGTTCGTCTAAGTTTAAAGGCAACATTTCAAACCCTCACTTCTTAAACTTCCTACAACAATTGTCTTAAACATTTAACATTGAGTTGTCAGGCTTATGTTTTTAACACTGTCATTTTCTTACCAGTCTGGAAGTTTGGTATTTATCTGTTGATGAATTCACTTGATATATTGTGTTTAGAACCCATTGATTTTGCTTCCCTTTCGTCTTGTTTGACCATCCTTTCTCCAGTTAAAATAAGTTGTTTTTTAGCTTTTTAAATTTCCATTTTTCACTTATGTTTGTAGATGTTCCGTTGTGACGTTGTGCGGTTCGCAATTTCATCCCCAGTTCTCCACCCACATATTATGGAGTACAACATGAAAACACGGACAATGGTACGGTTGACCGAACGCTTAATTATATGGCACACGTGGCTGACTTTTTCCCCCTCGATTTTGATTTTTGAAAATAGCTTTTGTAAATCTTTGTCGTACTGTTTTATACGAGGCTTATAGGTTTATGTTAATCCTACATTTATGAGTATATCTTGTTTACAACTTTTATTCGTGAAAAGGATATATTTGGGTGGCTGTCTCTTATATTAACATGTTTTTCTCTGCCAAGTTTTAACTTTGAAGTAAACATTTTTTCTACATTTATATCTAACTGTGCAAAATCCCGTCCATTAAACTGTCCAAAGATTCATGAAGTTTTCTTTAGAAAGAAAATCGAGAGAAGACACTTTTTTCCCTTAAAAAATTATAATATATTGAAACCGGATTTAAAGTTTTGAATTTCAACCGTCGTCTTAAGAAAAGTCAGTTTGTTCTAAGTTAACCTTGGTAAAATTCCTTCATATACCTTTGGTTTAGATTTAAATCTCGTGAGGTTTATGTTTGCATATTTATGTAATTCTCCTTATCGCATTTTTCTCTTTAAATAGTATGACTTAACTCCCAAAAAGAAGCTTGGTGCATTTCAAAAACTGGATCATCTTTGCAAAAGAATTGAAATTCCAAGCAAGGTAGGTTTTGATACAAAATCTTAAACTATAAAATGTTGAAAAATATAGATTTTTTTGTTAATAGAAGTAGACAATCCCAATACGTTCTTTCTGCTTATGATTTACCCTCTCACATTCCGAACTCTAGTTTTTCAAATTAAAGGTAGCGGTAAATAAGCGGACGACGTTGGTGCTAGATAATCATTCCGTGTGTAATCCAATACGTTAGTTAGGACATGTCCAGGAGGACACGAGTAAAATAATGTGGACATCATGGGCGGGTTTGGAGAAAAATTCGTTTTTTGAGATAGCCTCTAGAATTTATAGCCGATAAAAATCGCACTCAAATCGTGGCAATTTCCGGCTATTTTGTACATTTCTGATGTCTTGCTTGTGTCCTAGTACAAAGTAACAACCACGACTCTTAAAGTCACTATTGCAGGCATTACCCCTTATTAGCAAGGGGTAATAAACAGGCTCAGATTCCATCAGAAGATAATGAGTAAAAGTGATACTGGTGAGCATAAAGCGCATACGAAGTAAAACATTTTTTGTTCAGAAAGTGAAAGGTTACAGTACCCTAATTATACGAAATAATTTATTTGAGTCAGTAAAATCTTTTAGAAAGAGTGTTTTGCCATACGAAGTAGATAAACGTGACCAAACAGATCCGTTTAGAGAAGACAGTTCTTTGAACCAATTAACAAAAAGATAAATCTTGCCTCAACCTTAATTCAGCCAATCAGAAATCTTAATTGTTTAACTCTGTGTCCTTTATGTAGAAGTCTGAATGTTTTGTCTTTTAAAACAAGACAAATTATGTCAAAAATTGCCCTTTTTGGCATACTTGTCACTGATAAGCAAGAAAGTGGTCGCTAGATGGGCACATTTCAATCTTTTTTCAGAAGATATAAACTTTGATGAGGATATATACTCTCATGAGAGTATCGCACAAGAAGTAACGCTGTTTTTTTACCGTGTTTTCCTTAATGACAAGACTGCACAAGGAAGTTGAGACAATTTGCAATTACCTCTCGCAAAACTAGTACTATTAGATCTGATGTTGTTATTGAAGTATTTAGAAAAACTTTAAATTTAATAGTAAGTATGGTAATTACTAAGTTCAAAGTATATGAAATGCCGGTGTTATTGGTAAATGTTAATTATTTAGTTGCTATTTATTATTACAACTCCCAACCCTTTTTGTCAAATCATTTCAGGATGGAACCATGATTCCTGTCACAGTTTTCCATAACAAAAATATAAAATTGAACGGCCAGAACCCCATGTTGGTCCACGTGTATGGTATGTAGTCAGTAAGATGGGAACTTCTTCTGGGGTTATGCGTAAGGATGGGGGTAAGCTAGTCTTGCCTACTCAAACATTGGAGACTTCCTCACCACATCATTTGCAAAACAGTACTTAAAGTGCGGTAATATATTGGCACACAAAAGAATTTGTAACACAAAAAGTTTTGTATTGCAATAAATTGTTTTTAGAGTATTTTATAAAATTGACAGAGAGAATAAAAATAATTAAAAATTTCCATCCTTCTTTGTTTAAAAATTATAAGAGCTGCAGTGGTCTATGCAGGCGTATGGTTTATTGTGTCACGGTTTAGGTGGGAAACAAGATAAATGCATGTAGATGTGTCCTCTATTTGTTCAGAGTGAAATGAACCATTTTACAGTTCCTGAAAGGCAACCAAGCTTTTAAATGAAACTGAGGCTTAGGGTGACCTGACACAGTTAGAGAAGTGGAATTCTTTTTTATGATAATTATTTCCACTTCTCTAACTTATCAGATCACCGTAAGCCTCATTTTCATGTAAAAGCTTGGCTACCTTTCAGGAACTGTAAAATAGTCTATTATATCAGAGCAATAAAAGCGGTGAATGAACTAACTGTTATCTATGAAACTGACATAGTACTCAACTATGGTTGTATTCGTATCGAAATCGTGACCAGTACATTTCTTTATTATCCAACTGCACGAATAACAACATGAGAGGGTCTGGGGCGAGTACAAATATCCAACCGTATTGTACATTTTGAGGGATATTCGTACTCCAGAAAGCTTGTTGTCGCGCGCGTGACAGTATTTAGTTCTATTTTTTTACGAATAAAAGATTGGATAATAAATAACTTATTAGACAGTTTAG
>JAOBRB020060323.1:0-24577 GCA_027575285.2 Zoanthus pulchellus | reverse complement strand
CTGCCCTCTGGGGAGTCTGTTTTACTCTGCCCTCTGGGGAGTCTGTTTTACTCTGCCCTCTGGGGAGTCTGTTTTGCTCTGTCCTTCTGGGGAGTCTGTTTTGTTCTGTCACTCTGGAGAGTCTGTTTTACTCTGTCCCTCTGGGGAGTGTTTTATTCTGTCCCTCTGGGGAGTGTTTTGTTCTGTCACTCTGGGGAGTCTGTTTTATTCTGTCCCTCTGGGGAGTCAGTTTGGCGTATTGGTCATCAGTCGCGTCTCCCACCTTCTCGACCCGGGATAAAATCCACGTGTGGGCTGACATTTGTTGATCTCAATCTGACTCCGAAGGTTTTTCTCCGGCTACTCCAGTTTTCTTCTCTCTACAAATTCGAATTTCACGCCAAGATCTGACTACCGTCGAGAGCCGGATTAAACATAAGCGTCTGGCTAGGAAGAATGGGCAACCACTTCCTTCTCAATTGACGTTAAATAAGTATTAACAATTATTTATCATGCGTAACAATAAAAGTTGAACAATGGAAAGACAAATGGATGTGAGAGTTAATAAGTATGCAAAAAAACACAAGAATTTAGGCGCAGATACACGATGCAACATTTCATGCAACATTGTGCTCAACAAGGCTGTTGCAGAGTTTGTCCACCGATGAATTTTGTTGCATGTAATATTACACGGAACAAAACTGAAGTCGAATCTCGCTCTAGTATTGCAATATTGCGCGCAACCAGCGCAACCGCAAAAAATTTTAAAGGATTTCTGGGTAGATTCTTGTTGGATGTCATGTTGATTATTGTGATGCTGGGTAAGCAAGTCATCCTATCACGAGCAATGTTGCACGATTTCCTTGCACTGTGTGTCCACCTCCGAAACATTTGTTGCGTGCATTGTTGCATAAAATGTTGCAACGTGTGTGGCCCATGTAAGATAATCAAAGAGAGCCTTAAACCCTGGACTCCACACTATCGATTCCAAATTCCTTGTCCATGGATTCCGGATTGCACGATCCAAAGGTAGATAGAATCCGAAATTCAAAGTTCTGGATTCTACGTAACTAAAAGGTTCCTGATTCTGGATCGCCTTACATGTTGCGAATTAGAAAATGTATAAGAATATATAAAAATTCTTCTGAGTACATAGGACAACACGACGTAAGATAAATTTCTTTTTTTAGGATAAACTTATTTACCCTTTCCCGTCCGGCCCTTTAAATTTCGATCGAATTCGATCGATGATGTCAATTTGTTGCTATGGCAGTACAATTTACGAGTTTCCCATGAGACACGTCACAAATAATTGTTAAGAGTGGCCAATCACTTTACTTATATTTTGGAGTTAGGCTCTACCATTGGTTGAGATAAATATAGCCCGAAAGTTGCTTGTACCACAATTTTCAAAAATTCAAGATGGCGGAACGAAGGCATTGAGATTCACTGCTGAACAAGTCGCGGAAATTTGTGCTTTGAGTTATAATGAACAAGGGAGTGATATTGATAGTGAAACAGGAGGGATGTCCAGCAGTAAAGAATTGGAGATAGATGAATTGCTATGCGAAGAAACTGATTAGTCAGTTCAATTACTTGACTTTCATTACGTGACCAGCACACGAGTGGACGTCAAGCTTGCATTGTTCTGTTTTCTTCCTATTTTGTTTCTTGTTTTGTTCATTAGGATTACGGCAGAATTTCAGTTAATTTTAAAAATAATTACAGACTTGGAAAAATAATAAAAATTTCTCCGAGAAGCTAAGTTTTTATTGAAGCGACAACAACAAGAAGCGATCATATGTTTGCTTGCGGGAAATGACACGTCCTTGAATCTTATTGCTAAAATAAGAAAATCTTGTTACAACCTTTAGTTATATTTTTTTCCTTTACAGAGATAAAGTCTGTATTTTGAAAAAATGGCATTTTTATTTGTTTTTCAAATATCACTGCTGCAAAGTATAAGTTGTACTGAATAACATAAACAATTGCAGGTCATGCCATGTTGCTTGTTTTTGAATTCGCTGAATCTAATATTCTGTCAGCATTGGTTTATTTGTTTGAACTATGGCACTATTTCTTACCCGATTTAGAAAATGAGACACAATTTATTGTCCTTCGGTGCATGCAACAGGAATTAATCTCTCTGCAACAGGACCAAGCTGTCTAAAACTTTCCAGTTTGAATACATTATCGTCAGTCGTAGCAATTTGTCGTAACTCAAACTCGATAACTTTACCAACACCCACAGCAATGCTCTTGACACCTAGATTGTGTAGCTTTGTTGTTACATTTGTCAATGGACCTCCATCGTTTTTACCATCGGTAAAGAAGACGAAAACCTTGGGTATCTTCGGACCACGAGCTCCTCCCGAAGTGTTGAACAGGTCAATTGCCTTTGTTCAAGAACAAAAAAGATATCATTAGTAACAGTATTTAATATTTGATCCAACGCATTTACGCCAATAGGTTGCAAAACTAAATTCTTTTACCAGCGAAGTGGCTCAGAGGACCGGATCTTCTATTTTTTCTAGCATCAAGCTAGAGAATCCCGCCTTCCTTCCTCGTGCTTGGTTGTTAAAAAGCTACGGTCTCGGGTTAAGAAAAATTTAAAGGTCTGACAAATTATGGGGTTGCCTGTGGCAAACCAGTCTTAAAATGTGTTCTGTTTTTTTCCTGACTTTGTCGACAGAAGTTGCGAATTAGTGTTTGTGTGATTGGCCAGTAAGTCGACATAATAATCAGAGGGCGCTCGAGTTACGATGCACAACATACCTTTGAAAAACTATTTTATGTTTCAATAGCAACGTTTATTTTTTTAATGCTAGGCTCAAACTAATAACAAGATTAAATATATAAAAGGAATTAACAAATCGTCAAATAAAGTTTAGTTATAAGTGAAGTTGCAAAGTGACAAATGCTTAGCAGAGAAATCTGAGAATTACAGTTTAAGGTGGATATGATTATTACTTATTTTGTTTTAATTATTTTACACAACTTAGTTGTGCTTTTCAATGGCTATAATCTTACTAGTCTAACAATATGTTCAATAGCTCATAGCGTCAACTGTCGTGCGTATAAATTTGGACGCATTGTGTACAAAATCATTTTATGTCGACCGGAGAGTTGAGAAAACAGATGCAAAACAGCGTTTGGATTTTTAAAGAATAAAATTTGTTAATCCTAAACATACAGCTCAAAGAAACAAAAATATAGGCTACTTATTTTACACTCGGTTAGTGCAAGTGGCTTTTGAACAATCAGGCCCTTTAAAAACACCAAAACATAACAGGTTAGCTCTTGGGTATTTGTTTACCGACCGCGGAAAAAGAAAAGCTGAATTAGAAACCTATGAGTTGAAGGCAAAGATAGTAGATAGATTAAGCACCCGCCGAATACTTCTTCAAGAGTCAAGGGGATCGAGAAAGGCGTTTTTGGTGCCATTTTTTACCTTAAGCAGCGCGCGCTTCTACGAAGAGCGCACGCAGGGCAAAAAGGCGCGAAAACAAACTTTGAAAGAGTGAAGTCATAAGAAAATTGATCGTACTGCGAAAACCTGGGGCAAATGTTAATGTTTTAAAGTAATAGCAAGTTAATAATTTACTTCATTAAAAAATTTATTGTCTAATTTCTTGGTGCTTAAAAATATAACTTTGATGAAAAAACTTCGCAGTTCTGAAGGACCAACACGAAGGTAAAAAACAGCTTTTAGGCCTCCGTGAGGATCACCACGAGCGCATGACGTGTTCAGGTACGCGACATCTGTTCACAGTTTAGTTCCGGTTGGCATTCGTGACAACAATATGGAATATGTACACCCATATCTAAGGTCCTCCTTGTTCACTGAGAAATAATTTTGAGGAAAAATGAAAAAACAAAAATTGAAATAAAATGACTTTGAATACCTCAGCTATAGCAGCGTCGATAAAAGTGCTACCAAGCCTTTGGTAAGCTATCGCTTCAACAGCAGCCAAAAGATCCCGACGGTTGAAATAGCGGTTCATGGGAAACAAGATGTTTGCTTCACTACCGTAAACAAGCAAACCGAGACGGGTCCTGTTAGCTCCTATTGGGAATGCTTTGACTACATTCAGAACAAAATCTTTTACTATTCTGAACTCTTGACCATCCACGCTGTTAGATCCGTCGATAGCAATACCAAGATCAATCGCTGTTTCCGATCCACAGTCTAAAAGAAATAGAAAAAGTCATTATCATGACCAAGAACCTTTTAAAATCAAAATTTATATCATCCATCGTCACTATCGTAACTATTCATCGTCGTCAACAACCATCATCATCATCATTATCATCATCCACGGGTATCATTATCATTATCACCGCCATCATTCATCATTATCAGCAACATCCCCATCATCGTCATTATTTTCATCATCAATCTTAATTATCGACGTCAGAATCATTCGTGATCATTATCAACCATCATCGTCCAAGTCGCCTTTATCGTTCGTAATCACCATCATAACACCACCATTACAACACCACCATCATAACACCACCATCATAACATCACCATCATAGCACCACCATCATAACACCACCATCATAACACCACCACCACCAACATCATTCTCATGGTCATCATCATTCGTGACAATCACTAACAATCATTATAGTCATCATTCATTATCACCATTACCATCATCATCGTCATCATTATTAGCGATCATCAATCATCAACCATCATTATAACCCATCATGATTATAATTCAAACGTTAACTTTACAATAAAAGAAAATAGTAGATCTGCTTTAAATGTTAACTGTTATAACGTATGAAACAATAAAAAACGTAACCTGGGAACTAGAGAAATTGGCTTTAGTCGGATTCAGATTACATACCTTGAACATTGCATTGAGGTCCGGTAAATCCAATTTGGCATTCACAGTAAAAGTCGTCTCTTCGCTCCAAGCAAATTCCTCCATTTAGGCACGGCTGGTATTTACAGCCACTGTTCTTAATATTTTGAAACTTGTCAGTTTGCCTTGGTTTCTGTAGATTGATTGGTAACAAGCCTTTTCTTGGTGTTTCGACATTCATATCGCTGATATAGCCCGAAAAACCAACAGCAACACCGGTTCGACTTTCCCTGGAGAAGCAAATCGATGTGCACAAAACTGAGGTGGATTAAACATTTGTGCAAAAACTCAAAAAAGCCAAATGCCAAAATTAAAAAATGGCAATAACATAAAACTCCAAAACTAAAATCACAAATTGCAACATCTGTGATTTTATTAGTAGAATTTAAGATGAAATAAATCTCTTTTTTTTATAATTTTTACTAGTTAAAATGAAATACCAACGTTTGAGGAAGCTGTGATGCTGGCAAAAGACAGATAGTATTAGATTGGAAGAGAACTATATCGGTGCTATGTGGACTTAGCCAACAACAGCGTTAGAGAGAGGGGTGTTGTCAGAAGCATATCTTAAAATTGCCTCTGTTGTCTTATTAGTCCTACTACCAGTTTTTTAAAACATGTTCTGTAGTTGAAACGACCAATCAAGACTTTTAGAAAAAAAAATTCAGTTATTTTAAATTATTTTCTAATAATAATAACTATAATAATGATAAAATAATAAAATATCATAACAAAATTAAATTTCATTTTAATTTTTTTATATTTCTTTTTAAAATAAAGTATTTAATTATTGAGAGAGAGAGACCCATAATTTGTAGCCAAGTATGCTGCTACGTCCGACTTAGACCTTCAAACATGAGTTGCGGCAGCTACAAAACTTACGCGACACGTCTCCCTCCTTGCGAGCCTCCATGCAGCCCCAAATATGCCGCGTAATCAGCAATATTGAAGACTTCTTTGTTGTTACCAATCCTTCCAGTGTATTTTGTACCGTTGACGATGAGCACTGCTTGAGTCTGGTCTCGATATAAAGATATCTTGTAGAGCTCATTTAGTATTAATGGCCAAGATTTGATCTCAGACATAAACATGTCATACCTATGCAGATACAAAGAAAATAGATCTATTTTTCACTTGAACAAACAATTGCGCGTCATATAATGTGAATATTATTAACTTTGGTCAGAAAGAGCTCAAAAAGTTTAAGGAGGACCTTCTCTTGAATCAGGGGTTCAAAAATTTATGAATGATAAAAACGTAATACTTTAGTTTTAAGTGATGATGATGATTATATTAAAAGGTTAAAGTTGCACTAACGTAATTGTGTCTCTATGTCTATGGTACCTACAGAAGGAGCTCTATGTAACCTTCATTTGTGCGATTGGTAAAAATCGGTTTCTATTATCATCACTTCAATTTTATCGCTGAAACTGTTTTGATTTGTGGTGGAAACACTGGAAGCCAAATATGTAGATTCGTGATTTTTATTAACAATATGATGATATTAATTCAACGGAGAATTCTGTGCTTCCGACAATTCAAACAGTGGTTCAGTTATCCTTTACGATTCAAGCCTTTCAAAGCATAGGTACTAATCATTTTTTAAACGCATTGTTAAATTTAGTGAGATATGAGTTAGAGACTTTTGATCAGTTCATGGTTTGCTTACATATAGATGTACCCGCTAACGACACAGTGAACGTTATATTTTAACACTTTTATCCCTGGACTCAACACGCATCACGAAGAGGGAACATGTTATACCAAGTACCAAGAGAATCTCACCTTAAATGCAGTACTCCGTTCAGCAAATATAGTGCAATAAAGGCATTCTTTGTTGGGTGGCTCCAATAGAAAATTAAACCGTTGGGAGACTCGGGACGAATATCGATTGAGAAGTAAAAATTGTCGTTGAAAACATTCAAAGGAGGAAGCTCCATAAATGAGTTGCCAGAAAAGTAAGGAACATAACCTGCAACATTTTCAAAACTTTGTTATGAAAACCCTAAAATCATATCTAAGAAGGATTTAGTTGCGCTAGCCATATACATTTCCAAAACGGGAATCAACTTGTTTTGTTTTGTCGTACAACATTGAGATACCTAGTAAGGTTCCACGGAGTAGAGATAATAGGACTCGAGGTCCCTTACAAGGATCTTACTCCTGAGCCTACGGTTTAACGTCCATATCCGAGGAGACGCGAAACTCTATTCATTTGCAGTTGTTAGTGCAAAGGCAGCACTTTCTCCTTAATTTAAGACCCTGTGTGCTGGTCCGGTCGGGAATCGAGTCCGAGACCTCCCTCCTTTATGTGTTTACGATCTCCTATTGACTAAAGTTTATATACACAAGAAACGTTTAACTTGTTAATTCTATTTTGAAAGGGGGTTTCATTTCTTCCAATGTGGATTTAGCTAATACCTTTGTTACACATGTACTTGTGTGTATTTAATAAAGAGCGTAAATGTAACTTCGTACAAAAGTTAAAAGTGAGACATCTTTTGTTCTCCTTTTCTTTATACTTTCTAGAAAATACGATAAAAATAGTTGCCGCTACTCGTGTGGCCTAACTTCCCGGTATCACTGTAGTGTAACTATTAACTTTCACTCTCTCCCTTCCAAAATAAAAGGGACGCCAATCGCACATTGTGTAAAAAATACATTCTGGAATACCATCAATACGCGATTGTTTAGAGGAGTTTCTAAGTTAAAACGGAAAAAAAAATATAATGAAAACCATACATTTTCTTCAATAATTATATACATATCAAAATTTCTTGATTCTGATAGGTTGAGAGCAGTGCTGTTTTTAATAAACACAGTGCAAAAAAGAGTTAATTCAGTGCAATTTACTCAAGAATTATCGATTTTGATTGGCTAATAAACAATGGAGTTGAGCAAGAACCAATCAAATCTTTTGTTTTGGTGGCGCGTACACAATTGATGGAGCGTATACAAACGAGTTAATTTTCTGAGCTCCAAACCAGCTCTAAAAGCAGAAGCTTTTTGAGAAGCACTGCTTTTTTGTTGCCCGTTCAGAAAACAGGGTAATTTGAAATAGAAAATGCCATTGAAATTTATAATTACGCGCCCCCGGAGAGCTAAACACTTCGCAAAACAAACAATCGAGTGGATGATTTTCATGACACGGTATCTCAAAATTTTTGTGTGTATATTATTAATAAGTAATCATAAGGTTTTTCTCGTTCAATTTGGAATAAATTTGAACTTGTGAGTTTTTCCAAAGCTAAAAATGCACTCGCCGAAGCGGTTCGTGCAATTTCAGTTTTTTGAAAAACTTACTCATGCAAATTAATTTCAAATTGAACTCGAAACCGTATAATTACCTATACAATTATAAATTCATTTCCAGGTTTTCCAGGACGATTATAATCCGACACGCAATTAACGCAGTATATAGATTGTTCACGTTACTCTCCCGGGAAACCTTTAGAAATATATCATTTATTATTACACACCATTTTAGGGAACAAAATACAATTTTTGAAGATCACTGACTTGCAAATTACCAGCATATAAAGAAAGAAGAAAAATGTCTTGAAAATGTAAAAAGAGAGTTGATAGAAAGATTGATAAATTTGATCTTTTTAAAGCTGCTGCGCAATTCCCTTACAATATGGACATATTTAGTTACTTTCACGTTATTACTATTATTATTACTATTAAAAAGAATAAAAAGATAAATAGTTTCAAACCTCTTTTTTCACAACTGTCACCAAAGAAACCCTTGGGGCATTTGCAAAGAGCAACGCCATTATCTACTTCGCACTTAGCTCTGTATAGACACCCATGGAGCATACATTGGTCAGCTGAGCATTCATTGGTCACGCCATACCGGTCAACTGGTTTGACCCCCTGGCCCGCAGCATCACCAATCGGCATGTTCCAGGTGACATCATTCACCCGAAGCCCTCGCACACAACCGCGGTAGCCGACAGTGGAACCCATTTGTTTCTCGGCACTGTTGGACAAGCCATAAATGAGTCTTTATCCGAATATAACCATTTTACAGAATCAGAAGTAAATTTAGTTTTTAACATCGGAATAAGAGCTTACTAGCTACGACTATGATCACACGAACGATACTTCAAGTATAAGGTTAATGACAATGAAACAAGGAAAACTGAACAAGCGTTTAAATTATTTAGTTGAAGACAAACCCATTTACTTAAAACAAAAAGGCATTCTGTACAAAGATGTAAAACAATAAACGTGAATTGAGTTATAGGAAACATAAACGGGCCCGACAAGTTTAAAGAAGCCGAATTGAAATATATACGGTTATAGAATTTAAAATTACTTTGTGACATTACTGCTAACACAAGGTGCTATCCTTCTCGACAGTAAGACGATTTCAAGTGAGTTCTAGCACTTACTATTCTGTTTTATCTTTCAAGCCCCCAATGCTGATGAGACCTTGTACATCGAGAGAAGATAGACTTCCCTTGGCCTCTCCTTGAATTGTTTTGTTATTAAGAGTGAGTATTCCACTCTTTCGCTCTCGAACCACCTGGATATTGTTCCACTGTTTTAACTGCACTTTGTTCTCGCTTACAATTTTAGCAGCTTGAGAACCAAGATAAAACCTGTAGGACCAATAAAATTTAATATAGCTAACGTATATCACTGTATTTTCACCTATTATTAGCCTGCGAAACGAGATAGAACCTGCAGAACCAATAGAATTTAGTTTAGCTAACGTATATCACTGTATTTTCACCTATTATTAGCTTGCGAAACGAGATAATACAATGTCGTAATAAACCAGACTACTTTGCACCACTAACTCCAACATACTTGTTGCTGCAGACCAAGTAGTATGAGGTTTAAGCGTTTACAAAGACACTCTATTGGATGAGTAACACGTCCGTTTCAAAAGCCCCATCACAAAAACTCGTGGATTTAAAATCCAAACTAGCTTTTAAAGAAAAGATTACTTACCCTAACACAACATGGCCGCGTCTCAGGGCGATGTAGAAATAGTCTGGGTTGCTATTCCCATTTGGAGTTCCGGAAACCCAAAGAATGACTCCAGATAGGCTGATTGGACGAATATCTAACTTCACATCTATCTTGCTTTTGATTCCTTTAAAGTTTGGGTAAAGATAATAGGCGTTGCCACTAAGGGATGGTACACCTGTGGAAACGTTATGCAAAATGATTTTATAGTTCAATACGAACAAAGCAAAAAAGCAAAAAGGTCACTAATTGCGACGTGCCTTTAGAACGCTAGTCTTGAAATCGATGATTACAGCCTCTAGGGTGCAAATAACTATTAAGACAACCCTAACTGTCATAAACCTTGAAGCCATCTAATCTCCCTGTTAAGATTTTGGTACTTTTCTAGTTTTTCATTCTCTTTATCATCGTCATCATTATTTATTTATTTACCTTTTCTCGTCTACACTCACTAAAGTTGAATCAGCATCACCACTATCATCACCATCATTATCATCACCAGCATCACCACCACCACCAGCACCGTTATCATCACCACCACCACCACCATCATCATCATCATCATCACCACCACCATCATCATCATCACCACCACTACCACCATCATCATCATCACCATCATCATCATCATCATCATTATTTAGAATTCATTATTATCAATATTACTTAGAATTAAACATAAGGCTTTTCTTTGGGGAGAAATGTCCAGTTAAGTCTCATCCCGAGACCTCAGAATTCCAGCACTTTTCTGCAGAGGATATGTGCACCTACTACCACTGGCACCACACCAGATCCTTTTACTCTCTCTTGCCAGGTTTTGCTACTGAATCACTGACACTGTGACATTCGGCAAGGCAGTCTATTGTCGCAGATTACAGTGTACGCATTTCAACCACGGTTCGGTTCTGATGACATTGAGTTTACATGTACTTATAAATATCCACAATCTTTCAAAAGCAGGCAACACTTTCTTCATTGCGAAGCTAATGAAATAAATTTCGGCTTCTTTCGCCGGGAACGAAAACCAGCGCCCAACACATGAAGGGAATAGTGCTGACTCTCACCCGATTAACTTTATAGAAACCAATCTTGTTTTAGCAACTACACGTAAAAAAAGGATCACAAACCTTCCCTAGGCCTGTCAAGTTTTCGTTAAGCACATGGGTTGCATAGACGCTACGAACAATATTTCTTTGCATTTTTATCATCGTATCAGGATTATACAAGTAAGAAAATCACAAAAAGAACGAACTGATTGAGTTAAAAAGACTCACTGTCCCAAAATAGAAGAAGAGAATTTTGCCAAAGTGTGAAGTTAGTCGAACGCTTGCGGCGTCCGGTGTTTTCTGAGGAGGTAAACACAACAAAATTTTGACGCATGACAAGCAACAAGAAAACACGGTAATACTAGACCAGAATAGAATTGTTAATTTTACATAAGTTTTCAATAAGAGTTGTTAATGTTCTTGGAAAAGAATATTAAATCAAAATATTTACCTTAAAAAAAGACATGAAGAAAATATAGCTTGTTTAGCATGTTATTTAGAAAGTAAAAAAGTATAAAAGATATTTGCAGTTATTTTCTAAATAACTGTATTTATTCAAGAACGTAAATCTTCTTTAAAAAAGCGTATCACTTGCGTACTCATTAGTGAATCAACACGATAAATTTAAATCCAATCCAAATTGGAAAATAGACCTACCACAGCGGCCTTCCTGAGCAATAGAAATACGAGTTTTATAGCGACACGACTCCACTCTGAGAATGCATTCGTTAGCATATGTCTGTCCATTACTACCACAAACGGGGTTGAACGACAGAGGACACTTTCTTGGACACACACACTCTAGTGATCCGTCAAGAAGGGCTTTGCATGTTGCATAGAAACTGCATTTAAGAAGTGCACAAGGCGCTAAAGAAAGTTGACCATAGATAAATAAAAGTCTTAATAGCAGGAATTTAATAAATATTTTTATAAAAATACACAACATTTATCAAACTTATGTGTGCAAACAGTGTTGTGTATTTTCGTAAAATAGATAAAGAAAAGGTTTAGCACGAAATAGCAACTGGCATTTAATGCTATCGTTCATGATCTTAATGACACAAAAGTAAAGATCAGTGAATAACATAAAGGGGAATCCTGATTTTCGATCTAATTTACATTATTATAAGGTATAAAATAGGTGTGTGTATCAGGTTATGAATGAAATTGATAAGTTAAACTTTTTAATATCTAAGTAAGATTCCACAACAGATAAAGAATGTGTTAAAAGTGGAGGGAATTTTGAAAATGTTTTTTTATGTTTCTCATTGATGCCATTTGAAGATTAACAAATATGTTTTACCAAGAAACATTGCAATATATTGACACAAGGCGAAGCAAATTTGATCCTAAAGGGTTTTCTTTAAATTAGAGAAAGTCCATGTAAAAGGAGAGTGCTTTTTAAAAGCAAAGTAAAAAGGCACCGCGATACAGACGCAGATGTATCTTATGTTGTCAAGGACCATAACACAGGAAGGATGAAACATTTACAATAATCGAAGTTCTGTTTTACAAAGTATCTGTCTTCAATAATATATCAGTATACGCTGAGTAATTGCAGACTTTAGGTTCTTGAAAAAAAACGAAATATTTCTGATTGAAAGGACCTTTGATTAAAAACCAATTGAGTTCGAAAAATGTCTTGGTTAGATCATATTCAGCCAAACATTAATAATACTACCAACAAGGTGAAATTGTAAAGACAAAACGTACTGCAAGCTCCTTTGTTTAGCACCGCTATTGCTCGTCTCTGTTTACACGAGTCAACCTTCAGCACACACTCGTTGATGTAAGTTTTATCATTGCTGCCACATACAGGCGCCAAAAGGAAACCACACTTCTCTTGACACATGCATAATGCTTTGCCTTGGGAGTTCTCTGCACACTTTGAGTAAAACTTGCATTTAGTTTTTTTGCAGCCCGGAACTAAAAAGAAAAGACAGATGGTGACAGGCACATTGAAGCGAAAGTTATGTGTTGAGAAGAAAATAATGGAAAGTGCCAACGAGCAGATTAACGTTTGTCTAGAATTGAGTAAGTTTGACAAATAATACTTTCATATTCAAAATGAACATGTTTATATGAAATTCTAGAATAAAAATTTTTGTAATTATATTACGTTCCTTTATTCACATTAATTAGACAAGATCCGCTCAAAATCAGACATCCTATCTCACTTATTAAACACTGTTTGTCGACAACATCATAGTAGAAGTAATGAAAACGGTAAGAGCACTGGAAAGAGATGAAAAAACTTACAACAGGTTCCCTTGTGTGCAACTTCGATACTGGACTTGGTAATGCAACGGTCTCGTGTCAGAGCGCAATGGTTGAGGTAGGTTTTGCGGTTACTACCACACAAAGGCTGGTAATTTAAATGGCAACTCAACGGGCATTCGCAAGACTTAACGCCATCTTCGCGTTTAACACAAATGGCTCCATATTGACACCTAAGGTTCGTACAATCTTCGTTGGAAAAATGAATAAAGGAAGAAGAACATTTGAAATCTTTCTTTTGTCAAAAGAACAGAAACAGTTAACATTCAGTGTAGTTTTCTGAACTTAGTAAAACAACAGCCGGAAAAAGGAAAGATACGGTAAAAGATTATTCCAATGGAGATATACAGTGAATCTCCTTGGTCTTAAATATGAAAAAGTTATGATTTAGCTGTAATTATCAAGAAAGCTTTGATTTAGTTGTGCAAAAGTGAGAAGGAATAAGAAGCAGAAATGACCACGATGGACGGATGGGTTAAGTGAGGTTTGAGGGAGCAGGATACAAAGGGTAGACAGAGATGGAGAAGGGAGAAGGGGGTTAAGGCCACCGACTCCCAATAAAGAAAATAATGGTGTTTGTAAGGAAGAAGAGTGGCATTAGTGATTTTACTACAAACTTTTCTGGTATAGAAATTCGTCATATTATTGTTATTGTTGGTAAGATCTCTGCTTTCCAACCACCAAGTCCCCAGTTCGAACCCGGCACTTTGCTAAGATTCGAATATTTGTGTGACCTTCTTTTCCGCCTAACCTAACTCAGCTTTCCATCCTTCCGGGGTAGGTAAATGAGTACCAGCGTCTGCTGGGAGTTAACCTGCGATGGATTAGTGTCCCGTCCAGGGGGAGTAAAAGACTCTCATCCGCTTAACACTACAGAAACCGGAGGTAAGCGCCGGCTCCATGGATCATTAGGTTCGTAAAAGGATTTAGTTTTGAGTATCAGATGTTAGCTTGAAAGATAGCAATGTATAGAACTCATAAAAGAAAAATCCTATCGCTGTAGACATGGAGAGTAAGAAGTCATTAAAAACTTAAGTATCACAACCAAAGCATAGATGTAGACAATAGAAGTAGAGTTAGCTTACTGCATCGTCCAAAACCTGCCACAGATATTGCTTTCTGGTTTGTGCAAGAATACCTTTGTAACAAACATCTATTCAGGTAAGAACTACCATCCGAGCCACAAACAGGTTCGTACTCCAGTGTGCATTGCGGGCAAACGCAACGAGCTGAAACATTTGATTGGTTCACGCATTTGGCGTAATGCTTGCACCGTGCAGTATTGCAGGGATCTGTGTGAAAGCAATGGAAAAATATTTCGAAAGCAGACAAAAGAGCTATAAACAAAAAAAGAAAATTAAAAACCATGCTCTATCAGAAAAGAAAAAAGTAGATAAGAAGATAAGACGATTTGTATACTACTATGGAAGCTTAAAAAACAATCCAAAAAAAGAAATGATTTAAATTGACAAACGGGCAGTATAAAAATAAAGTAAACAGATTGGCTTAGAAGTCATGCGATGGAAGTAAAAGAAAGTTTGATCATATACATTTTATAAAAATAAAGTAAGTCAAAATGTTGGGGAAGCTATTGATTGAATGATTAATCAACGGATTAATATAGTTGATTTAAGGAATAAAAACAGATAAATAAGAAATGTGAGACAAGACTAGAGAAGGAAAGACAAAACTAAGACAAGCAAAGCAAGACAAAACAAAATCAGATTAGAAAAGCATAGAAAAGAAAGAGAAGCAAAAAAGAAAAGAATAGAAAACAGAAGAGAAAAGAAGAAATGAGAAGAAAAGAAAAGGAAAGAAAAAAGAATTAAATATTAGGCCATTTTAATAACTTACTAACGCATTCTCCCATGTACAACACTGAGATAGTGGTTTGTGTCTGGCATGACTCACGTTTCAGCCAACAATCATTCGAGTAGGTTCTAGCATTACTACCGCACACTGGATTGTAAGTCTGAGGACAATTTTCTGGACAGGCACAGAGAAACGCGCCATCTGTGCCCGCAGTACAGGTTGCATGATATTTACATCTCTTTTGAAAACATGGGTCCAAGCCAGGGGTTGAACCTTCGGAAAAGGGGGTAAGAAAAAGTAAAGCGAAGATTACAAATAAGGGTTTGGTCAAAACGAATAACAGAAACAGGAATTCAGAACTGGAAACACTCACTTACTGCAGGTTCCATATTTGGCAACAGTAACGGGAACCTTTTGGGTGCAGGCTTCAAGTTTCATTGCACAATCATTAATGTATGTCTTTCTATTGCTGCCACATACGGGACTGTACTGAAATGTGCAGTTAAAAAGGCATGCGCAACTCGCTCCAGTGTTATTTGAATGTCTGACACAAGTTGCATACTTTTGACACTTGTTTATCTGGCAAGGATTGATTTCTAGATGTTGAAAAGAAAGACATGGAGATCGTTGTTTACTTGCGATATATGAATATTATGTTAATGATTTTAAAGAAATAACTTTGCAAGCAAGAACATCTAATGCTGTCCTTATATGTTAGTCTGACGAGAAAATTACTAAATGTTTCTAAAGATTAACTTAAGATAACCTTCTTTCAATTTCAATATACACATTTATTGCATAAGAAAATGTTATTGTCCATTTGAATATGAAGCTTGTTGTAAACCTTATCAGCAACTAGCACAATTAACGTCATTTCGAATGAAATACTTCAAACACTAGAATAGAAAGGAATATACAAGAAATTGTGAAAGGTATTTGTCATCTGTTCTACTTACTGCATTGCCCCTTGTACAACATTACCACTGACGTGTTGTGCAAACAAGACTGAACTTTCATAACACACTCGCTCATATAACTTTTAGTATCATTTCCACAGATTGGATGAAATAACAGAGGACAGCGAGAAGGGCAGAAACATGAGGCTGTTCCATTGTTGTGATTAGCAACACACGTGGAGTATGGCGGACATTTTGCAACCAAACAAGGATCATTTACTGAATTCACAAAGAATAATAAAGAGAAAAAAATAAATTTTAAATACTCAAAGGATTCAAGACCAAAAAGAGAGGAGAAATCCTTTTTCTCATAAAAACAGGACACAATCAACCCTTATAGTTGTTGTAAAACATGTAATACTGCTACAAGAAATTCTGACATTTATCTATTACATTTTGGGGACGAACAGAAATTTAAAAAATGCTTGAACTAGTGTTTTAATCCCGGGTAAATACTTTACTTTGTGTTCTTGTTTCGTGTGTCTTGTGAATTAACTTGGACTGTGATTACAACAAACATATATTAAATAACAAAATGTAATGACTGTCTTAGAAGTACTAGAAAATAATTAATATTCTTCGGAGATATTGCTTTTTGATTTTAAACCTAGCCTAGAATTTAAATCAACCAGTTTTTGAACATTATGGTTAGGTGGAATAGTTGAGAAAGAAAAAAAGATACTTTCTTTCAATAGTTCAAGAATTAGAAGTCCCAAAAGTAAGCAATGAACCTCACTGTATGAGAATAAACACTCTAGAATGTAGGCGGAAGAACTTTCTAATGATAAAAAACGCTTATCTTACCACACTCTCCCTTATATAAAACGCGAAGCAGGGTCTTCGATTGGCAGGAGTAACTCTTCAGGTGACATTCGCTGGGGTATGTTTTTCTATCACTTCCACATACTGCGCCATTGGAAGCTGGACATTCATCTGCACATGTGCATCGTGTCTTGCCGCTGGACAAAACGATACATTGTGCATAAAATGGACAGATGACTTTTGAACACGGAGCTTCAGATAAGTTTCAAAACGAAATCAATTAGATTTGACATACAAGTACAAAACAGATAGGCAAACAAGTTCATGAAATGAAAAAAAAGAAAGAAATATTTTTAAGATACTTGATGAGTTACCCATCAGTTTCACTGGAGCAAGTAATTGTAAATAAATAACTGAACAGACATAACTATAATGCTCCTGAAAAAAATAGCATAATAGTTACTGTTCATCAGCAGGACTCCCCAAATTGTGTGCAATTCTACAATTGGTTTCGGCTCCATTAAATCCTGATTACCGACTTTATTAAAAGTGTCTTTCTGTATCATTCTTTAGAATGACTTTTACCGCATAGAAGCGCCACAGAGAAAAGAAAAAGCACAAAAAAAGAAATATGACTTACTGCATAACCCCTTGTGTAATGCCCTAATGTTGCGCTGTATTCTGCAAGATGTCACACTTCTAGCGCACTCGTTGACATAATTCTTCCCGTCACTACCACAGAGGGGATCGTACCGCAAGGAACAGAGTGAAGAGCATTGGCAGCTGTACATGTCATTAACATCAGCAACACAGATGGCCTTGTAACGACATCGAGGGGTACAGAAGTTCTCTTCTCAAGAGAAAGTTCAGGTTAGGTAGAGAAGTAAGATGAAGGAGAAAGGTAAAAAAACAAACAGAAAAAAAAGAAACTAAATGACGCAAGACAATTGATAACTATATTTCATTTTCAGTATCCAATAATTAAGAGAAAAGAAAGAACAAACAAGCTTAATCAAAAACAAAATCAAGATGTTACATGAGAACATATTCATCCGTAAAAAATTAAAATAAATGAAAATAAAGGAAAGCATATGAATAACAGTCAAATGAGAAAAAAAACTGAAAAAAAATCATGTGCGTGAACTAATTGGTACATGGAGAATTTTTGAGCTAAGCAAAACAAAAGAGAAATTAGTTATTCTTTATCTGAACGAGAAAAAATGTAATAACAATACTCGTTTCATTCCGAAATTGGATAATGGTAGTTCCGGGCATTATTTAACAATTAATCGCCGAAGGCGACGTGAATATCAACGAATAGTAATTATAGCCAAAGAAAACAAAGTTCTCAACCAATCAGCGCGCACCATTTCTTTAATCAACGCTAGGAATTATACTAAATGAGTATAAAACACATTGGGTTTGGTTTCAAATAATCACAGCCGGATAACCAAGCCCACAACTAAAACACATTCAGTTAAGGATGCCAGCAGAAAACCCTTTAAGAATCTAACTGACATCGGTGAATCTTTTCACGAGAAAGGCCTTGATACTAACAGAAGCAAGGGATATCAACTATTGTATACGAAAAGGTACAGTCAGGCTTGCAATGTCAACAGGAAAGGCAGATGGGCCAAAGGGACTGGAGCTAGTATACAGTAAAGATAAACAGAGAAGTAAGCAGGTATAAAAATAAACGTATTTGAGACCATAGGGATCCTTGTCATCATGTAAATGATTAACAAATATTGACGCTTTGAAGTCTCAAACAACCACTAATGAATTCCTAAGTCTTTTCTTCCTGTCAAATAAATGATTACAATTCCTTTGGATTGAGCTCCTCAATTTCTTTTGTTCTTTGGGTTTTAAAAGATGCGTGAACTTTTCCAAAAGTTCGAAGTCTTTGTTATAACATAAAGTTTGGTTATGTTTCATTCGTTTATGGCTTATTCAATTCTTGAATCATCACTTGTAATAAGCCTATACATTTGGAATCAAAATCGACAATACATCGTGGTTACATTAATTCCGGAAAATGACTTTTCTGCTGACCGCGCACTACGTCAGATTGCAGGTCTTCAGTTCGATCCTTTGATCTGTCAAGATTTGAATCTTTGTGGGACCTTCTTTTCTTTTTCAGGTAGCTTAGGTTTCCATCTTTCCGGTGCAATTAATGATTACCCCTATTTGCTGGGAACTAGACTACAATGTATCAGTGTCCCGTCTAGGGGGGTCAAGATTCAATCAATTATCACAATATGAGGATAGCGCTATTCTTTTGGGCCACTGGTATCGGAAAAGCACATGTAAATTCCTCGGCCTATGGCAGCTACTTAACAGTTACATCTATACTGAACACAAATAAAAGAAATTAGTTTTTATCTTCATTTTAACGTATTAACTCTTTCTTGTTGTGTTTAAGTTCATTGTTTCAAAATACTACTAATAAACCAGATTTAATCTTTTTTTTAATCCTTACCTGAACCCACTGTTGTACAACACGGTACAGACATGCAAAAGAAATACAGAAAACAAGCGATTAGTATTTTAAGGTTCACGAGTTGCGTACAAATCTGCAATTACTTCATTTGACCATTTTAGAACTGAACCAACTCACCACACACCCCTTCGTACAGCTGGACCACAAATATTCCAGCGTTACAAGAGCGTGACCTCATCACGCATGCGCTGGAGTATGTTGTGCTGTCGTTCCCGCAGACAGGGCTAACAGTCGCTGAACAACTGCTTTCCAAGGGACAGACACACGCGGGTCGGCCTTGCCTCATATTACAGCTGCCATAGTTGCTACATTTCACTTGTTCACAAGTTGCTACAACAGAAACAAAATAAACATACTTTAAAAAATATTTAAAAAATTTTCTAAAATTGAAAATCGTAAATCTTGCTATTTTTTTAGGTACAAGACTTAATGAAAGACAAACATGTACTACTAAATGTCTTAACTTTATTTGAACATGTGGTATTATTGGGCGTAACGAGCAAGCGTTTCAATATCGTTAGATGTTAAAAAATCCAGTGAATTGCAAATTTATTAACCAAGTCTCCGGCATAGGGTGCGCGCATTTCTTTCCACATTATCGAGACGGAAGAAAAACAGCTATTTGCCTTTGGCAAAGAAAAATAAACGGTTATCAAGGTAGTGCTAAGCGTACGATAGAGATCTAATAAACAAGACTTCTGAAATGTAACTGTTCTGCCAAGATTAAGGGAAGGGGGATTCGGCCCTGTTACTAGCAGCGTGCATTTTCCTTTCTTCCGTCTTGCAGGAATACTCTACTTCAACGCCAAAGCAATGATTACGTTTAAGTAGTAAAGAACTTTTAAGACTGCAGTGTAGTTGCGAAAGTTGCGTCTAATCTGATTTACCGATCTCGTTTTTCTTTCCGTTTTGAAAAAAAAAGAAGTTTGCTTACCACATTGACCTTGGTTCAAGACCAATAGTGGATAGTTGGTTGAGCAGGAAAGGGCTTTAAGATGACAAAAGCTGGCATATTCCTTCATATCACTGCCACACACCGGCTGACCCCCTGCAGCACACAGAGATACATTGGGGCACTGACACGAAGAAGTACCGTCTCGGAAGCTCTGACACTTTCCATAGACAGCATCACAGTTACTGACGATACAAGCGGCTAAAAGGGAAAGAAGACAAAGTTTCATTCTTGGCATGTAACTTGTTTAATATTTTTCTTTTTGTCTTTTCTAGCTAAAGAATTTGCAGGTTTAAATTCCTTTTTAAAGAAATCTAACCTTTTGATACCCCTATTGTATTTTAAATTTATTCTTTTGATACCTCTACTATATTCTAAACCTAACCTTTTTTGATACCTCTACTATATTCTAAATCTAACCTTTTGACATCCTCACTATATTCAAAATTTAACCTTTTGCTACCCTGTAATTGTATTCTAAATCTAACTTTTTGATATCCCTGCTATATTCTAAGCCAAATTTCTTTATAATCTCATACAAAGGTCTTTGAGGGCTTTTCATTTCAAAGGCATCGAAGAAAGAAGAAACTATTTTAAGCTAAACTTGTTTGTAAGTAAACATTTGCAGTAAAATATGTTTTCGCGAAATACGTACCACATTTGCCTTCATGTTCGACGTAAACTTCTCTACCTTCTTTACAGGATATCGCCTTCATGTGGCACTCACTATCATAAGTGCTTCCGTCACTTCCGCAAACTGGCACACCCTTACTGGAACAGCTATCAACAGCCAAGCAAATACATCTCGGTACTCCGTCGACAAAGTCACAAACAGCATTGTTCTTGCAACTCGTTGAAGAGCAAGGAAGTA
Source organism: Zoanthus pulchellus (assembly GCA_027575285.2). Lineage (NCBI taxonomy): Eukaryota > Metazoa > Cnidaria > Anthozoa > Zoantharia > Zoanthidae > Zoanthus > Zoanthus pulchellus. Next base: position 3,562 of record JAOBRB020060323.1, on the reverse strand, counting down.
CAATCAATCCTGAATTAACAACAGAATTATATTAGATCTGCATAGAATTATGTTTTCTACTGCTCCTTTATAAACTGGAAAAGGAAAGTACTTTCTTCTGTAGAACACAAAATCAAATGGACCTCCACAAAGATGACGGAAATATGGTTAGCCTTTTTGCTAAGAAACCAGTCTTCAGAGAGGAAGATTCGACATCCAATTTCCAGTCCAGCATAATCAATGCTCGGAATATTAAAATATTTGAGGGGAACAGAGGAACTATCTTGGGAAGTTGTAAACGTTTTTGTGGTAAGCCAACGACTTACCAACATTGTTACCGAAAAATTTGATGTCATGTTTAACCAACCAATTAGAGGCGAGTATTCAATCACGTGACAGAAGTCAAAGAAATATGTTCCGTTTGGCAACCATGATGCCTGACGCCATTTAGTTTGTATTTGGATGTGCAACATAAGGAGCTTAGTACCGCTTTTAACAAAAGTTTGGGTAGTGTAAACTTTTAGTTGTTTATGTATTTTTTTATGTAATTAAGTTTATAGCTATCCCGCTTTGTGTGATATTTTGTATTGATACCGTTATTTAAAAAACCGCAACACGGTCTGGCACAACGCCTTAATTGAGTTTGCATTTACTTACGTCTGTCGGTCAAGGTTAACGCAAGAAAAATCAAGTTTAGCACGTCTGCGAGTCGCGTACAAATTTTTTGATTTTGTAAACGTCTTTTGCTTTTAAGAGTCACCGCAATGGTTTTTAAATACACGTTTCCACCGTGTGGGAAACTCGGGTGCAACTTCCGGTCTTAGCAACACCCGAGAACACCAAATCTTCTCGGTTAAAAAGGTTAAACCAGAGTTTTTTGCTCCCCCTTCTATATTGAGGAACTTAAATAAAACCACGCCAGTGTTGAGAAGAGCTGATTAGTAATCCTGTAATAGTGGTTTTGTGGTCTGTTTTAGTTACATTGACAATGCTACTCCTGCTACTACTACAACTACTACAACTACTACTAATACAACTACTAATACAACTACTAATACTAATAATAAACTCCCCTTAGTAAATACAGTTGAGGTCAGAAAGTTGAGGGTTTAAGAAAGTCCGCCGGAGCAGCTCACATGTTAAGGAGCGTATTGGCAGCCGACAAGAAGTGCACTCAATGGAAGAAACAGATCACAACACCGGGATCACAACCCTACTTTTTCCGAGAAGTGAGTAGTTTCTTTCAAGACCCTCGACAGAGTGATGGAGAGAATAGAGCTACGATGTAACGTCCTTATCCAAGAAGACGCGAAAGTCCAACCATTTGGAGATGTTAAAGCAAAGGCAGCACTATGTGATTATTGTCTCAAATGAACAATTTGATTAACAGCTTACAAGTATTACCGTATAGTTATTAGTTAGGTACTGAATGATATTAACAAATATTTTGAGGGAAAGAAGAAATATTGTGAATTAGGAGGCACTGTTTTCAACGATACTTTAAAGTAACAATAGAAATCAGAAAGTATTCGGTCTACAGTAGAAGTTCAAAAAAATTCTCAATAATTTGGAGATGCTGAGAAGTGTAGGAATAAAAATGTAAAACATTCAAACTCACCACAAGGGCCTTCGTGAGCCACTGATACTTTTTGATTTTTCCCACAAAATTCTACTCTAAAATGACACATAGTATCGTAAGTGAGACCGTCCGAACCACAGACTGGAGCAAAGTTCACGCTGGAGCACTCGTAAAGAGTTGGGCAGACACACTCAGCTTTACGACTGACGTCACTTAGTCGACACTCACTGTAATCTGGACAGGTTTGAAGGGTACAAGCGTCTGTGGAAAAAATGGAGTTTATTTAATGCTACAACACATCAGAAAACCATGAACTAATTATGAACATCAAGACAATCAACTTAATAATCTAATACAAAATAAATGTTTTTCTTGTATGAGGCATCTCAAAACATTTATACTTCAACTTATTTTGAGCCCCTCGAACAGCTAGAGATGAAAATATAACAAAGGAGATTTCAAGACATTATTTGAAAGCCCCCTAATGATGAAAAAACCGCAAGTCTCCTCACGAAAAAAGGAGAGCCTTCTTTCTGTAGGCCTGGTACCGTCACTAAAAAGGTTGACCGTATTTAAGGTTCATTCACTTTCCATGGCAATCAAGATGGTATGCACTGACAGATCTATAATGACTTTGCTTTATTCAAATTACAATAAACAAAATGAGTATCACTGTTCGAGCCTGTACAGGCTCAATCCTATGAGACACAAAAGGCATAGCTGCCATGTTGGTGTACAAAACAAAATAAATAACTGAAATTCCTTAGCGAAGAGTACACCAACATAACATCCATGACTGGCAATACTATAACACATATCCACTTGTTGAAATAAAGGCTTAGTACCATGAACATTACAAGAATAATGTATAGTAAGTTAAGAAGTTTCTGTCACTCACCACATTCACCCTTGTGTAACACCTTTAAAGGATTCTGGTTCATGCAGGCGCTGAGCTTCATGCTGCATTCATTAACGTATGAGTTACTATCATTTGCACATACTACGTCAGGTGTGGTGTCACATGGCCAACGGCACTGACAGACGGCCTGGCCGCCCTTTATAACACACTCCTCATACGGTTGGCAAATTTTATCAGAGCATGAATCTGTATAAAATAATCAAGCACATTTGTTATGATAGCAATTTTTTTAGCAATTGTAATACTTAAGCAACATTCTCCCAGTGTAAAATCCTTGCCCATTATTAATTTGGAATTGAAAAGTAAATATGTCCGCTAGTTATAGTCCTAATATTGCCATTTTTATTTCTTTTTCTTGAAAAGTATAACTCATTATCAATACAACCTAGGTAGCTTGTGCCTAAATATCAACACAAAAATCTCACTTATGGTCTAAAACACGGCTAAAACAAAGAATTCAATTTGAAGTGCTAAGTTTTTCATGTTTTTTTATTTTAAAACACTATTGATAGGTTACAAGTACCACCTCTTCTCCTCCACTGCTCGGTCAAAATTTAGAACTTCAACCTTTTTTTATCAAAAAAAGAAGTTTTCTACCGTTATTCGAGGAGCTACAGCAACCAAAAACGCAAAATCAGAGAATATATTAATTTACATATGAACAGGTTTTTTACCGCATTTTCCTTTATGTAAAACCTCTAAAGGCGCAAAATCACGGCAAGCCGAGTATTCCATGTGGCATCTGCTATTATAGGTGAACATATCCGAAGCACATACGGGCTCCATTAACCCCGGGCATGGACTTGGAGGACATCTGCACTTGGGTGTTCTATCTGCTTCCAAGTAACATTTTTGGTAGTGACTTGTGCACTTGACAAATTTACACGGATCTGCAGTGACAAATGTCAGAGATATCTGAACAAACATAACTAAAATGCTGCTGAAGAAAATAGCAAAACAGTTACAGTTCACCAGAGCCCAGTTGTTCAAATGTTGGTTAAGTTCAACCAATACAATACAATAATCTTTATTTTAACGAGGGTGACATTAATAACCGTAATTTCAGTTTTCTAACTAATGGCCCT
>JAOBRB020060214.1:0-11948 GCA_027575285.2 Zoanthus pulchellus | reverse complement strand
TATTTTAGATTAAAATTACGTCGCATTTCTTTATCAGCTTTCCTGTTCATTTGAACATTCAAGCGTTTTTAAAAAAGATTGTAATGACGATCGAGCATGCATGCCGAGTAGGGTGTCTCTGACCGCTGCAGGGGGTATGCCTAATTTTTTCATTTGAAAACCTTTTCTAAATGGCTTACAGAGGTAATTGACCTGAGTAAAGAAGAAAATGGACTCAATAATCAATAAATGGACGAAAGCGCCACTCATACAAATCATATATTCTGACAGAAAAGCGTTATTAATGTGACAAACTGCTGTCAGAACTAGTCAAGAATTATACTCTAAATTAGCATGAAAACAACTTCAAAATACTGAACAAAAACAACATATAGTCTGCATGCATAATGTTGTAAATTTTTTTTTCTCTTTGAATGTTAAAAATAAGGATAGTTAACTATAAAACGCTACTGGTTTTGTCATTGATTCGCTGAAATTCTAGATGAGTTTCAGGATGAACCGGAACCGTTTTGTGTTTCTATTGCGGTTATCAGATTTTTCCATCAAGGCAATTTGGTTGTTGTCTTTGTTGGTTTCACTTAGTTAAACTGTCTTTACATTTGATAAAATGAAAAATATGAACGAATCTTCCGTACTCGTGAAGTTTAACTTAAGAAACTAAAGTTAAAAAGGCTTCTCGAATCTTCAATGGAGCTGGTTTTCAGTATTTCACCTCCAGATGGGGAAAATATCAAGAAATGCGGTGTGGCGGGAATCATCCGGTGACAATACGCTAATGGGTTAAAAAAATTAGCAGTAGTCGGCTTTATTTGATATGACAATGAACCTATTGGCGACGAATAAACAGAAAACAAGAACGGCCAATGCACCTTTTAATGGTCGCATTGTTTAATGACGTAAGTGTTTATATCTTTTTAAAATGAATGTTTAAAAGCCCTTTGCTTTTACAGATTAGCTGTTCATTGTAAGAGACAAAGACTTTATTCTCCTTTGTTCAATTTTTCTTATCAAAACCCCCCTTCTTCATGAATTAATTGTGTGAACAATTGCTAATGGTTTTGTGCTGTTTGTCCGGCAGCGCCAGTGTTTTTGTCAGGTTTGCTTTTATCTCAGAAGAGACAGAACCAACAGATCCGACAATGGATAGCATTAACCGGACTTTTTTGTAATTTGTGTTTTTATAGTTAATTGAATTCCACATTCGATTATCTTAAGATAATGATTCTAATTGACACCTTTTGAGTAATGATATCCACTAATTGAATAATGATCATAATTAATTTGGCTGGCAGAGTTGAGAAAGCTAATCTAGTCGAAAGGGGATTAGCTTAAAGACGGGTTCAGTTCGTCACCTTGTCAAAACTAATTCGAAGCAATACTTTTTTCAGAATAGAATCATGACAAGAGATTCAAAAGCTTTAAAGTCAAGCTTGATAAACAATGACTTTGAATTTTAAGTAGGTTGACTTTTTAAACGTCAATCAAAATTTTGGCGTTAAGTTGCCAGACCGGACCCAAAAGAGACCCAAATGAGAAACGTATAGAACCATCTGCTGGTTGTTCTCGCGTCACTGAGTACGGTTCAATCACATCACGCTTGGGACATCTGCTACATATCGTCAAGAGGGTCGAGTGAAAACTCCAGAACAATCGCTAAAATCAAACAGTCGGAGTACAGTGAAGATGTTTTACCAAGACCCGCTGCTTAGTTTTTATCAGCCGCCTTCTCTGCTCCACAATTCAGTCAACTTGCCACCCAGTATGAATATTTTGTCGCGCAGCTCTCCGCCCAGACCATCATTTTTTATTGACAATCTTCTTGTACCTCACGGAGTGACAAATCCAAGATCGCAGTCCTTCCATGCATCAAAGCAATCCAATTTTCAAGAGCGCAGCTCATCGACAACTGGTACAAATTCGCTGAAGTTTGGAATGCATTCTATTCTGTCCTCACAGCCCCGGGACCGAGATGAATCACTCACTCAGGCCGCCTCACCTTTCTACCAAGGTACGGCTACCAACACGTATCACAGGAGTGGTTTACCAAGCATTTGTAAGTAACCTAAATCAATCAATCGGGTGCGTTGTGTACAACGGTGTATTGAATTTTGTGAATGTAAGATTTATTTGAGAGTCAGTCTTCACTCATTCATTACTATTTACGACCTAAACGCATTTCTTAATCAAAATTGATAGAGATAAAACTGTTTTGTCTTCTACAGCATAAAAGTGTAGATTACAAGAAGAGTATAACTTAAGAATCGAAAGACATTTTCTCTTGTTATGGAAAATGTTACCAATTTGCTGACCGTAAAACTTCCGGCCCTATTTGTTGCTATTTCATCTAAAACTGATTTGATCCGACTAAATAATATTTCGACCTAGCTCATAAGAAACTGATAAATGTTTAGGGTGAGTCGGATAAAGGCAATTGAATAAAGAAAAGTTATCAACAGTTGAACCTAGGTATTTAATCCGTTGAGGAGTAAAACCTGCGTTGATCAATCCTAAATTCTGCTCATGCATGATTCAGTTCCCTGTTCTTAAAATGCTGTAACATCCGTCAGTCTTGACACTTCGCATAAACACGTTTGTTCATACCATTTATACTCTTAAAAGACAAAAGAAATTCGAAGCACACTTCTATTTAAATTAGATAAAGAATTGACCCGAATCTACAGATCTTGTTATTCCCTCAAGAAAATTTTGTCTAAATCGAAACATCCCAGTTAAAGAAGAATCTTAAAGAAATCTTTCGGAAAGGAACATAAGTTTTCGATTTAGTATCATGTCAGTAGTCCATATCAAAATGGGAGTGTAGTTGTAAAATGTCAAGGGATACAGCGACTAACCCTCAAACACATCAACGTAACACACTTTGCTAGCTTGACGCTGTTAAATTAATAAACGACATTTTTGACGAGAATGATGGAATTATTGGGTATTTTGGATGTAATTCGTGTTTAACGAGAAGTTAATGGGTTACAGATATTTTTGTATGAAATATTACACAGTTTGTTTTCCTTTCTCATTTTAATATAAATTATTCTTGTCTAAATCAAAATTTGAGCCAAAAGATATTGTCTACACATCGCCCTTTGAAAGGATTTACTTTGTTCGCTCATCAAATAAGTTGTTTTTCATATGTACAATGCAAGAACACATTTTAGTACGGCCGGAAGAATCGGCAATTTTAGTATTTGGTGAGCTAAGTTATGGGACAGAGAATGCGAGCGGCGGTTAAGCATTTCAAACAATTTATCATCGATAACTCATTCATAAAAAATTCACTTTTTGCGGTTTGACTAAGCATGGATTTCACGGAATAATAGAACTCCATGCAATGACTCATTTTCTACTAAACCGATTAAAGAAAATGAAAAGTTGTTAAAAACTAGGAATTTGTACTAATTTGCCCCTTTTATTATAAAACTAAAATAAATAAAGAGGAAACAATTTAATGTTTTAAATGTTTCAGTTTGTTTTAGATATTTCGTCGAAGATTTTCGTTTGAAAACAATTGTCCTTCCTAATGCAAACTTGTAAACACTTGTTCACTTTAGGCCTTTCTATCGTATTCTTATTTTTTTAAACCTCTTTTGAAGTCATGATAGCATGGAGGGTTCTGTCTTGAGTCTTAAGAGTCTTTGCACACAAAGAACAGATAAGTTCAATGGACGCGGAGGCGCCATATAGAACTAAGAGATAAGTCGTGCTCTCAGGAATGAAGTAGTGACTTCCGATGAGCTTTAGCGTTTGTTTGGGCCAAAGTTTTCTTTTACGTAGCGCACACAAGTACGGTTAAGGACATCTTTTAATTCGCTTATAGTTAGAAAAAGATACTGGTGTGCCATTTGAACTTTGTATGAACTTTGTAAACATGGTTTTGTGAATCTGAACATTCAGCCACTCTATTTTGGTACATATACTTTGCCAGACCTCTTTATTTCTCAAACAACTTCTTATTTAAGATTTTTAACTATAGTTTGATATGAATTTTTTGGGAAAGAGTTTTTTCAACACAAACATGATTTTTTGGAAAAGAGTAACACTGGCTTCCTTATTTCGATTGATGTATCAGATTTCTTTTAAACCAAAACGTACAGACTATTTTTAAGTTTTAGTCCATTACGTTGCTTTCGCAATAAGTTCAAATAAACAAAAAGATAAAACTCTTACTCTTTTTTTGGTTTCTTTTTTTAAATGCACGCAGCATATGGAGTGCGGCTCAAGAAAATCGGCAAATGGTTGTGAATCAAAATCATTACAAGTGGGCATTCCAGCTGGCGTGTGGCCGGTCAAAGCTGTCATACTCGCTAACAATTATTTGAAAGAGTCATCAGTGCAACTTCTATTGAAACAGACTTTTATTAATTCCAAGTAAAATGAGATTTTCTTGAAGAGTAGTTGGGATAAAACACTCAACTTCGTTGAAGGAAACCAGTTCAATAAAAGTTTCGTTTTTTATCACTTTGAAACAGCATTTAAAATGATTTAATGTTTCTGGTTTGTAATTCTTTGAATTTTTCTTCCAAGGGTAGAGTTTAAATGATACTTTCAAAACAACCACGTTTGTTTCTAATTTTGCTTTATTGACCATCAGATCCCAGCACAGAGGTTCGGAATACTCTACCGGTGTACTTTCGAGTAAAGCCAACACTGAGGACCCCGAGTGGACGGAGATGCCGTAAGTCAAGGACTGTTTTTACTGACTTGCAGCTGAGGGTTCTCGAGAAAACTTTCTCAGAGCAAAAATATCTTGATACGTCTAACAGAGCAAAACTTGCTCAAACACTGGGACTCGATGAGACGCAAGTTAAAACATGGTTTCAAAACCGCCGAATGAAATGGAAAAAAGAAGTTAGTAACCAGACAGAAAATACCAATGACAAAGGAAAGGGAGAAAAATTAGAAAGTGAAGAGAACAAAGATAATGAAACGAGAGAAGATAACAAGCCAAACAAAACTTCCGACTAAAATTCAACTCACTGATTTTAGACGATGATCAAATCACACAATATTTGATCCATTGCACAAGGCTAGCTATAAGTGCATGGTGCCTGGATATGAATTATACAACTCACTGGCGCAATTCATTTAGCGCCAACTCGAACTTGACAGCCAAGACAAGAAACGAAACGGAACTCGGACTATGAGATTGAAACTTCAAAGTTTCCATAAATACAATATTGTGAATTAGATTGAACTTTATTTATATATATGCAAAACACATATATGTACACATACGGCTTAAAAACCCTTTAGTTTCAGTGAACACAAAATGTTTGATTACGTTTTCATGTCAAGAATCGTCTCTCGAGTATCAGTTTGAAACTTTCGTTTTCACGGATTAATTTTTGTGTAATCCTTTCTAAGCTTGACACACTGCGTATCTATAGAATTATTTATTATTGCAAAAATTATTCCTGTTATAACAACGGGAGGTTGAAGTGTTTGATTCACATAAAAGAAGTACATATATATATATACATACATAACACAAATGTGATCTTTGTTTTATTTTCACATTATTTTAGCACTCGATTGAGTGACAAATGATTTAATGTAACAGTGGAATTCAACAGTTGAACATAATGGACAGACCTCCACCATGAGCTAAAAACATATCGTAGAATGACAAGCTTTGACAGAAAAATCTCAGTAATCCGTGTAGCTCCACACATCTCTTTAGACACATAATTGACTATTCAGATTAATGATCATAACAAACTCTTTTTGTTGGAATGAATAAAAACAACAAATGAAATGGTCAAGTGCTTGACTTGATTAAAAAACGCAATGAAATCAAAACGAGGATTAATTCTTATAAACTTCAACCTGCGAGGCTTGAAAACGATACTATACTGAGACTATTATTTAATAGCATTATACGTATTCTGTCGTGTATATACAAGAAAATACTTGAAGAAAAGGTGTCATTGGTTATTCCCCCTAAAAATGTGCTTGTGTTTATTCGCCTCCCACCAAGAATGACTTTTTTTTTGTCATGATCAACCATGTCTTGATTTAACTGAAATAAACGAGATTATACAAACATGAAATTGTTGTATATTTTAATCTAGGACTAAAACGTACCCGTTTTAAAATAACAAAATTGTATTTAATCTGTAAGCCTTTTAATCGCTTATCAAAGAAACAACTTTTTTTCCCACGAAGGCACGGTATACTATTATAGACCTACGTAGATACACGAAATCCGGCAAAAAATACATTGACCTCAATTTTTAATATCTGAAAAAAAAATGATGCAAGAAAAGATCGAGCCTTACTTTGTTGAACTTTCATCGGAAATTCGCTTACTTTGTGGATGCAAACATAACAATGCATTGATCGTGCTTTATTCGAATCAATGTCAATGCACAGCATTTTAAACTTCAGGCCACATTGTGTAGTATAGCATGCATATGGGTGGTATATAATTTGTCGTATCAACGAATCTAGTTTAACCCTTCAACCGTTTAACAATACATCTTGGTTGAATTTTGTGCTTTAGACAAAAAGTATTTAAATCAGTGCATAAAGATTTCTGAAAAGTATTGTACAGTTTCTAAGATTTGTTCTTCAACTGCAACTTTTAAGCAATCCACCGGATGATAACACTAAACACTGAATCATTCAAGACTTTTCTCGTTTCTTGTAAGTTAGTTATACGCATACAAATGTATGTACTCGTATTCTAAAATAGAATCCCCTTTCCCGTTTTTTTATTTCTTTAACTTTTTTCTTTTCAACTATTGGCAAAAATTTCTATAAACGAACAAAAGGTATTTATAAATTGCATGGTTCCAAAAAAACTTGAACTTATGAGATTGTCCACGCAGTTAACGTTTTCAAACAATTCTGGTATAGGACTGTGGCTATGTGATGTATTTAACGCCAGCTTTCTCTTAAATGAGTCAAGTTAAGACTTGTTAAAGTTTTAGTGACTTTGTACCCCATTAAATCAACCTTTGTACTTTTATATCATGCAGTTTTGTTCGCTTCATGAGAATTATCTAGAACTGCTTAGAGGTTTGTCTGTCTTTTCAAACATGGTAAGAGTAAATAAAAAGACAATTGAAGCAAGTCTTTACCAGTTTCGCAGTTGGTATAAGGAGAAAGAACGCATTCTTGAAGAATTAATTGACTTGTAGCAATAAAAACGAAGGGCTAAATATCGCTTCTGCTTATGACAATAAATAAGAAAGTCACTGATATTTTGTGTAATTGTATTCCTTAGCAATAAAGATTGGTTAATTTTCTATAAATATATTATAAAATGGTGCTTGCTCTAATACGAACAATTTACGAGACATTTTAGAGATAATTTTGAAAAATTAAGCGAGCACATCGCGAGCTACAATCAAGTCATAAAATGCATACAGCCAACAAACACACAGAGAGCCAGTTCAGAATGAAATGTATAAAAGAAATGCTTCAATTATATGTTAAAAGCACACAAGTCTCACTGGAAAGTTTAAATCTCAAACTTAAAAAACAAAGATACTTTTTTACTGCAAACATTATTTCTGTGCGAGAAAATCCCCGCATTTCTGCATGTTTATGTGTATGATCAAGAATGTAGGTTCGATCATTTCCGAAAATATGGCTATTTGGTCTTACAATATGTAGTTTTATTTGAAGGTATAGTGTTTTTCATTATCATAAATTTATTCCTTTGTAAATGTTCAGTAGAAGTCAGTAAAACAACCGCGGCTTGCAAACGTCCTTGCCCCAGTTATCGTAGAATTGCTCGATTAGTACGCCATCATACTCTCTTGCACTTGTTGTGTGCATAAAATAAGATTTACTTGGGATACAAAATAAAACAAGCTTGATAAGCATAATCTTTACATACATTAATGATAACTTTTTCTACTTTTTTCTTTTTTTCACTTTTTATTTTCAAATTTTAAAACTCTGCATTTGGATTGAACGACTTTGGTTAAAATGATAATTCGGGAAATCTTGTACTTGACAAAGCAGAAACTTTTGAAGTGCTTAAAACAGAGAATAAGCATTAAACGTTCACTGTAAAGTGTTTGTTTACAAATTCTCGTGGCCAAAACGAACTAGTTCAACAACAGCTGAACGACATTGATCAACAAAACTAACCGATACGAGCACTTAGTATGTAATTTTGATATTCCAAATCTAGTTTGCTCATTTGAAGTATCAAAAATTCCGTCTCTTTGAATGACGATGGGTATAGTATTGCTTTAAGGAGAAAGATAAAACATCACTCTGGTTTTTGAGACCAGATACACCGCATTGTTTTGCTTATTCAATTATCATGAGTTTTGACTCTGTAACGACACGAAACATATACAGTAAATTTGTTAAAACAACACCAATATAAAAACTTTAACCTTAACTACGAAGTCTATTCTCTAACGTTTCCGCTGATTTGACTTAAAATCGCCGCCCTAAATGCAATTTCATTCCTTAATATAACACGCGTAAATCCAATTTAGAACCATGTTAAAATCATGCGAGTAATCAATAATTCCAAAATCGTTAAACAAATATATATATATATACATATTTTTTAATTTTTATTTTATTTTTATATATACAAATTTATTTGTAAACCACATTTTCTATGATCAGTGCTTATTGTAAAACGAAAAAGTTAAAACATAGATAAGACATTTAAAACCAGCGCTTTATAGCTTTAGCAAAAATTCTAAGCGCTATCTTTGATGACACTTCATTTCACACGCAAACCTTGAGCTGCTTATCAATTTCCAAATTGCTCTTAAGCCTTTAGCTCAATTCAGTAATCTTATCATATGAATATACAAAAACAACAAAATACTACTTGACGTCAGAGGAAACATTGCAATTTCTGTTTTTAGCGTTCAGTTGCGTAGACGAATATATTAACATTGCACTGATATACAGTGCATATAAGATGATATCCAAAAACAGCTTCGGTACAGATGCGTTCCGTGCACACATGTGCCACCAATGCCATTTAAAATATATTTTACAGATAATAACGTTTGCAAAGTTTAGACACCAACGAAAGAGTTACCAAAGGTCGTACTAAAATAATAAAAAGCGGCCACAAATTGCTGACCTCGTTTCAGACTGCAGTAGTTTTTCGTTTTTTTTAAAACCCCAAAACGGCGAGTTTGAATAATGTTCTATTTTGGATACTAATTGTTTTTCTTTCGTTGTTGAAGAATTAGCCAAATAACTCAGTCCCATTAACTGGTAGTTGGAGCAACAAAGCGTTTATACCCCGCACACCTGGCTACAGTACACTGAGTCAGTAATGGAGTACAGATGCCGTGCACATGGAATGCAAACCTTTTCTTGTTTTTTGAAAACAAAACCCTAGCTGTGAATGATACATTTGTTTTACTGGTATCCAAGAAAATATCCGTTAGTATCAAATCCCAGAACACATCTTTAGACATAAAAATGAGTGGTTTCGGATTATTTTGTTTTAACGTTCAACAAATACAAAAACCAACAAAGGATTTTTAAAAACTACAAAGCATGGTTGATCAAAGTTTTTATGTGTAACGTGATATCTTGTTTTTGTTTTGCTATGAGTTGGTCTCTGGGATTAACAGTGGTCTCTCATATTTGTTCAAGTTTGTCAACACTCCCAAAACTCCGCTTTTCAAAATGGATCTGAAAGCTGGTTCCTCCCCATTCAAACAGACTTTAAAAAATGCTATTATAACTTCATAGCCGTCAGGAAAACATGTGGTCTTCTCGCTCTTGTAGATTAGTCAATAATAGAAAAAACGATTAACGGTATCCTCATTTAATAAAAAAGAATGATGAAAAAAATTTATAAAAATCTGCCAATAAAGATTTTCACTTGGTTGTTTGCACAAAGAAACTTATTTTCAAAAGTAGAGTGGGTGGATGGATAAAGATATTGTCTTACAATAAGATAAGTAAAATTAACAAGAATTAATTTTACATTTTCTTGAAGTTAAAATATAAAATAAACAAAAGTTTGATTATTTTTTATTCTTAAACATCGAGAAAATATACCTATTTATTCATCTTATAAATACAAATATTCAGTGGAGGTAATGACTCAGTTATATTTTAAAGTATATGAAAACAAGACGTTGTGCCATGTTCTAAACACAGCAACGATTTTAAGTCGAAGATTGCATTCAGTACTCCATGTTTGACGTATTTCAGTTCCTTAACTTATGAGCCATTTCCATTTTATGACGTTAAAATGAATTTAAGACTTTAGTATATTAAGGTAGCTTTTTGCACCTGTTGAGGATTGTTAATTAAGACTATATTTTTCCAAGATTTGGAAACTCTCCATCTTTGCTAGATATTCTACTTCCAGGCTCATACCTTGTAAATGATGTAGAGCCAAAATCAAGAACTGAATATCATTGTTAAAATGTAAAATATCACAGAATGTATAAATCATAATTCATCAGCGAGTAATATCTAGCAGCTCACAAAGTTCTTTACAAATATGATGTGATTTTGGTATACGCACAATATGTATACACTCTGATGTTAATTAACAATTATTCCTCGAGCCCCAATGGGTTTTGAGTCAATAGCCCATGAGGCCGAAGGCCTCATGGGCTATATTCGGACTCAGAGGCCATGAGGGCGAGAGGAATAATTGTTTTAGTAAAATCCAACTAGTTGATCAAAAAAATATCGAGGACAAAACATCTTTCGCTAGTTAAAGCTAGACTTTGATTTTATTTTTGCTTCAAAACATTACAAATACGACCAGGCGTACTCACTAGACGAAACTTTGAAATCTTTTCCGTCTTTCTGCTTCACTTCTGGTCACAGAAGGTGCCAATCAAGTTTGCTGTGCACAGCCTCTGTTGAGTACGGTGGCCCGTCAGTACTAAACACAAAACTCAGAACAAATAAAACTTAGTATGTAAACAAATTCCACAACAAAGAACTTAATACACAAGCAATATCTTGTTTACAAACTAAAACAGAGATTTCAGAATAAAAACAAAACCTAATGCAGGAACAAATTCAAGTAGTAGTACACAAACAATATATCCAGTTTACAAACAATACATGGAACAGCAAATTGACGACACTATAATACCTAATACCTAATACATAAAACGCAGAACACAAACAAAATTCAGAACACAATTCTTGGTACGTCAACAATACTTGGTACACTCATAACCCAGTCGGCATACAAACAATACCTCATCTGTACCATATTTCTTACAGAAAATTCAGAACAAAACCGAAACCTAATCGCCTAGGTGTCGATGATTTGGCTCAGTATACATGCAGTGCTCCATTGTTTTACAGACATGCAAGAATAGAAAGAGAAATTGAGCTGAACCCGCCTAGTTTTACTTAGAAACTAGGAAAAGGTTAAGTTTTCTAGGGCTAAACTTTAATTAGAATACCCCGACACTGTTTTTAATGACATGTTGATTTATTCTGCGCATTCGTCGTTCTCTAGAAACAAATGTGCAGAATTATATTAAGGACAGTGTCGGGGTATTCTAAAGGAGCTCCTTTTATAGTCCTTTTATCGCCACAGTTAAAGTCACTAGCAATCACAATATAGGTAAAGGTCTTTTTAGTCTGTCATAAGCCTTAAGTACAGATTGTGAAAGAAGATCAACTGTTATGTATTCAGAACCAAACCGCTGGCCTGAAAGACCCCATTGTAGTTCCTGTAGTGTTATGTATATTACACAGTTTGACCTGTAGAATGCGCATATATAGCAAGATTTCATTGGTACGAGAGATACGCAGTTTTATAAAGCTATTAGTCAGGATTTTAACCACATTGTTCTGTATGTGGATGATCGTCTTGATGGATAGTTTAACTATGAGTACACTCTTTTTTTTTCTTCCCCTTGTTCTTCTGGTATGTCTCGATCATGATCAAGCATTTCTTCTTCTTCAGCTTCGTTTTCTTGTTGACCATCTGCCATATTGCATGAGGGCTC
>JAOBRB020060108.1:0-14877 GCA_027575285.2 Zoanthus pulchellus | reverse complement strand
GAGTTTAAGTAGAAATTATATGAAAAGAGCAAAAATGAATGTGTGAAATATGAAAGAAAAAAAGATGGAAAAATGGACCTTCAGGTCTTGTTCTGAACTCAAATGCTTTTGAACACAGTAACTAGCGATAACATTACTTTTGGAGACACAAACATCTTGAGAATTATGTCAGTAAAGAAAAATTATATTGTTTTGGTGCAACGTCTTATATCGCCACATAACTACGTTGTGGTGTTTTTCCGAGAACGTTTTAAAAACTGGTTTGAGGCAGTTGTAAATTCTGTCGAAATTCTGGCAACAGAATTGTGATCACGACCACAAGTACTGCGTCTGTTTATGGTCGATTATAGGGAGGACTCGCATCTTGTTTAGGTAAAGTCGAGTAAAGTATCTTCCTACTTTACATGATAGCGTTATTATGTTGATGTTTTAAGGTCTTGTGACTATCATGACTATTATGTGCTGTTTTCGATAAAATTTAGGTTATGTTTGTATAGATAACTCAGCAAAAACTTGTTCAAGGTAAATATTTGACCTTGTGTACGTGAGACGAGTGAGACAGACTGAATAGATAGGAAATCTATGAAGTTAAAATGTGCTACCAATAGCCAAAGTACAGAGTAAAACCTAATAAATATAATTTGAGTCATGTTATTACCTGAAATGTGTTATGATTAAACCTGAACTTAACAAAGGCAATCCTTTTTACCCTAAAGTGTCGAGATAAAGCGATTATGAATAATGAATAACCAACAAGAACATAAAAAGAATAATGAATAATTTGAAAAAAAACATCCAAAGAATAAGGAATAACCGATGTCAAATAATTCAGCTTCCACTCCCGGCAGCAACTCCAACACATTGCCCCATTAATACCTACAAATCGTTTCTATCATGTAGAGTTCTGAGTTTTTTTCAAGGAAAGGAACCACACAAACACCAAATCCATAATTAGCTCACTTATATTTTGGATATTTGAAAGTTTTGTGTTTGATTGCTCAGTTCACGTACGGATCATTTATATGAAATATATAATTTGATATTAATCATATCAAACAAATAAACTTAGTAAAAATGGCATTTAAAATTGATTGATTTGATTTTTTAATCACTTTTATTGATCCGCAAAAGACACCCACGTATGAATTTCAATTATTTACCGATTACAGAGTTTTATAGCTCTAATTTTTTTTTGGGAATAGTGACCGCAAAGAACGATAAAATTTTATGTTCTGAAACAAGAAAACCGTGGTTACATGCAATAGCTTGGATCATGCAACTATTTAAAAAAGAAGTTATTTAAATTTATCAGTATAAGAATAAATATATCAATGGTAAAAAAATAACAACAATTGATTGGAAAGGTAACTCGATTCCACAAGTTCAAATTGAACCAAACGAGCTAAAAATATGTTTTTGGGGACAAAAATAGTATATGATCAAAACGTGTGGCTGCACAGATGTGCAACATCTTTTCGTAAAAAAACAAATATATAATAGTAGCACTACTTTGAAATCGTAGAGCTTTTTATACAGCCAAAGATAAGCTGAGTTTGGTCTTATAGAACAACGCTCTGGTAAAAGAAGTTACTAAGTCATTCTGCACAACCACGGTACGAAAACGATCGCAGTTATGTTTTCTTCTTAAGATTTAAAAAAGAAAAATTAACAAAAATAATTACTGCTTTTTTTTTTGGTTTATATATTTTCTAAACAAGAACATCTAGATAGTTTTTGGGTTATAATTCATTGTTGTTTCTATCTAAAAAGCACCGCTCCAGTTTAAAAAATTGTCTGAAAATGTGATAAGACAAACATGTTGTTTAGACTGACTCGCACTTTACATAATGCTCTCGATAAATGTATATACCAGTTTAAGTTTTACAAATACATATTTTTTTCACCGTATTAGTGGAAGTTTTTCAACTTATATACATTTTGAGCGACAGGTTTTTGTCGGAGTTATTTACGGTGTAAATGTAGAACTCATGCATCTATTTGTGAAACTGGTTCTAGTTATACTGTAGAAACTTTAAAACAGCACAGCATTCTACACCAATTTTTGAATAAGTTTTCATTTTTAAACCTTCGAGACGTTCAGTTAAAAGAATTAAAAGAAGTGAAGTTGTTTGGAATACTATCATATATTCTTTCTATATCCTTTCTTTATTTTTAGAGAATGCAAAAAGTTATCGTCTACCTGTTTGTGGTCGCACAATTCATTGTGTTGACATTTGGTAGGAAAAAAGGTAAGAAAATATGATAAAAAGTACTTTAATTCAATGAAGCTCATTTATAATTCAATCATTGTTCTAGTGCTTTTGTTGTAGATACTGATAAGATGCTTTGGTTATGATAGAATGTATTAGGTGCAGCCCTAATGTATTAGCGTCTGGACGAACTCTGAAAACTGATTGGTGCGTGATACGCATTATTTCAAAATAATGGTCACCACAGGCAATATGATTTTTTGTAACTAATTGCAGCTTAATCCCAGTGATTAAATGCTTACTAAGTAGAAAATTTTCAGCATTAGTTATTTCAGATATTTTATCATGTATTTAGCCATGATTGTACTTGTAGATAAAACAGAAAAGAAGCGTTCATCTTCTCTTAAATTCTATTATGCGATATATAAAAGACCTGAAAAAGATTCATGATCTATAAAATTAGTTTCTATATGATCTAAATAATCGATCGGATGCTTTGTTATAGTCGGATTATTTGTGCGATTTATTCTTTAACCGCTCTCAGTTATTATTGAATCATTTAAGAACGTAAAACAATATTTTTGCAAATGTAAAATATGTTTGCATGAACATTTTGCTGTTTGTCGATGATGACTGAGTATTTTAACGCATGCTTACTTGAAGGACAAGTAATTAAAAGTGTGCCATTTTATTTATCCTATAATTATTTTCTATCGGACCACCGACTTAAACTCTCATTCAAGATCATTAGACGTGTATATTTAAACAGAAAAGGTAACTCATTGTACTTCATCAACGAATCACGAGCGCAAGGCATGCAATTCAGTCCACAAAACGACAACACAAGCAGGACAAACGCATTGTATTTCAAAAACAAACGTACCATGGAAAATTAAAACACTGTACTCGATTTCTACCCATACCATAGAGTCTCCCAGCGAAATTTTTCAAAGAAAGTGCTCTGGTAACTTGTACGATCTGGGATTTCTGTTGGACGCGTCTAATATGGGCCGAAAGCAGTTTAACAGGCAAGTCGCCATAATGAAGGGAATCGTCAAAGCTTTTAACATTCGTTATGGATCAAACCGAGCAGGCTTGGTTATTTTCAACAATAAAGCATCCACGGTGATAAGGAGAGCAGATCCGGAAGCTACAAGTGTCCCTGGCTTTGAAGCACGTGCCAGCAGTCTCAAACACTGTAAGTTTTACTTAGAATTATTTTTTTCTCCCCCCAAAGGAGTTATTAACTTTTCCCAACTTGAGCCCGTACTTTTAATTGAATAAGTTTGACAGAATTTCACTTTTAATCATCTGTAGTTTGCTTCATTTGATCAATCCTCATTTTTTCGTTACCAAATGTCTTATTTGTGTAATTGTTATGTAAAGAGAAGTTACGTTTTGATAACTTGTTGGGATTGAAAGGGTTAGAGAGTTTCTTAGAGGTAAATTGAGTCATAATTAAACAAACAAACCAGCCGGCTGAATGAAAATGAACCGACCATATTACTTAAGAATTAACAACAATTTTGCTCCCTATAATTCTAAACTCGCTACTCATTTTAGACGCTTTTTACCCGTGTCCTGCACGTGGGGGTAAAATTTCTATTTTTTTAGCCACACAGCTGATATCAGCGATAGCTACTTTGTCATGGTTCTCAGTTATAACCACAAGGTTCCCAAGTATGTATGCATTGGGCTATAGGAGTAACACAGGGTACCCAAGTATGTATGCATTGGGCTATAGGAGTAACACAGGGTTCCCAAGTATGTATGCATTGGGCTATAGGAGTAACACAGGGTACCCAAGTATGTATGCATTGGGCTATAGGAGTAACACAAGGTACCCAAGTAGACATACATTGGGCTATAGGAGTAACATAGGGTACCCAAGAAAATGGTCGTTTTGAAAATTAAAACAGACAAGTTACATTGCTGTTGCTGCATGTGTAGTCCATGAGCATCTGTTTCCAGAATTGCTGTGCTGAGTTATCGGGGAAACGTTACCCAAACTCTGCTGTTTTTAACGATTGTTTTAAGATACGTTTTCACAAGCTTGAATAACGTGAGTTAATTGATGTACTCACTGCTTCTGTAACTACTGATCGTGTTGATAAAAAGAATTAAGCAGTTCTAGCGATATTTTGAGCAGCGTATAAGTTTGAATTTTTTTTTTCCCAACAATGTCATCCTTGGTTTTTATTAATGTTTCTGGGTCTCGGTGTAATACTCACTAACAAACGGTTTTGTGGTAATCTTATTTATTTTGTGTCCTCTATTTAGCTGAGCTTTTAACCAAACTAAGCTAGAATGTTTTCTTATATACCTTAATGAGGTCTCTTTTTACCTATTCATGTGTAATTATGGAAGTATATATTTGAAATGCTTATGTTTTTGAGCCATCTTGCAGCCGGAAATGCATACATCAATCGAGGTCTTGATGAAGCCAGTAACACATTATTTAGTCCTGCGGATGATATTCTAGGACACCGCAAAGTATTGTTTGTATTGACTGATGGTCGCCAACGAGGACAAGTAAAGTTGAATAGGCACACGTGGTAGGTTAATGTATGTCTTCAGTTTCCGGTACATATTTAAGAGCTCGTGTATGGTTAGGACTATGATAAATGTTACGCATCCATACACTGTATATGTTACAAAATTGACATTTTTGTTCAATTTTGGATGTTCTAGAGGGAAAAATATCGTCAAATTTCTTTCAGAACAGATTTTCTATGCGTCAAAGTGTTGCAGCTTAGATGTTTTTGAGGGGTTTTTTTGTTTTTCGTCTGTGCCTCAAGTTTAGCGGATCAGGCGCAGATCATTCATGTCACGTTCAGCGTAACAAAGTGAGCGCCGAAACTTATCTCCTGTTTGTGAAGTGCTAAGCGGATGAAAGTCTTTGACCTCTTCCGGATTGGACGTTAACTAATTCATTGCATACAGACTTTACCCACCTCCTATTACAACTATTAGTCAGGTGGCTAAATGATTTGATCGTGGTACAAGTGATACAATCATGAGAATGGGCATATATCATTTGCCTTTACCTAGAAGGGCTGTTAATGAAAGAAGAGTTCTTAACATAAATTATTTTAAAAGAAAACTAAAAGAAGGCTGCAAAGGTAAAGAAACGTAGTAAGCTTTTTTAACCAAAACAAACTAAAGTCTGAAACCTGCTTTTATAAGGTAGATATTTTACTGACTGTGCCAAAACCAGCCATAAATAGAAAGAAATGAGAGAAAAACATCATATATAAGCCCTTGGCGGGAATCGAACCCCACATCTTCGGTTTACTAGTCCGACGTGTTAACCACTACACCACAAGGACCAATCACGCTGGCAACGCAGCCGGACAATGTTATATAGATGGTAACTGTAGGGGTTCCCAGGGCGATATTTTTCTCTAATGGTAAGTTGAGCACCGCAATTTTTGGTGCGCATATATGGTATTATATGTTGACAAATGTAATTAAAATGCGTTCGCATTTTAATTACACCAGCCATAAATAGCCTCATTGTACAACGGAGTTAACACTTTTGATTACCATTTTAACTCATTTGTGAAAACGTGTTTTCCCCATTTAAAAAAATTCTTGTCATAAAGACGTTCAAGTCCAAATTAAAAGAAACGTTTATCTTAAATTATTAAATTGCTTAGTATCTTGTAATGTTTATTTGCTTTATAAAAATAGTTTCATCTGCCTTCAATTCATCACTTTTTTTCTCTAATCTTATTCTCCTTGAACCTTCTGATTTTACAGCAAGTTATTTTAATAGCAATTCCGGTTACCTGGCTATTTTAGCTCTAAAGCATGGTTATTCCACTGCGCCAACCAATACTGAATGTATCAGTTATATTTAAGTCAAAGTCCCTGCAAAAAACCTGGGCTCAGGGTTGTTCAAGTAAAAAATAGCATAGGAACTCCTGCTTTAAGAAAAGGTAAATGGTTATATTTCATAAATGCCATTTAGATTTTTCTAGGAAAAAGTCTTGTTAATCCCAAAATTCCAGCTAAAATCTCTCCTTGTGAGCTTGGAAACAAGATCATGGGTTAAACATTTAACCCTGGGTTAGTGCTAATTGGCTTTTGAACAATTGGGCCCAGCTTTTGTATATTTTCAGTGTTAATAAAATCCATTTAATGTTGCTGTTGATATAATTCGCGTTTAACCGTAACGCAATATTGCTACTTGGTTATCACTTCAGCTTTAAAACTAATAAGAATTTTTCCAATTTAGGAATTTGAGGCTTATGCGAGTCAAGATTATTGTTATTGCGATGAGTCGTTATCCGTCATTGGATTATATCTATCAAATGGTAGAAGACCAACAGAGAGACATTGTGTACTCGAAAAAGTCCCGGACTCCAGCTGGAACTGTGGTGCGAGTTCTTAAAGCCGTTTGCTCTAAAAGACCAAAACCACCCGGTAAGCTTTGCAGGCTCAGATCGTCCAAACAAATATTAAGACTTAATTAGAAACGCCAGTTGACATTTTAAAGTCTTCTTGAAATGACCAGGCCCCGCGGAGCTGGGAAACGGTTGGCTGGGTTAAATTTCTCTCTCCCCCTTCCTTTTCATCCTTTTGCTCAAAAAGTGAAAAAATGAAAAGAGAAGAAAAAAGAGAATAGAAGCGAGAAAGAAGGTGAAAAGAAAGAGAAAAAAGAAAGAAGGAAAGCTAGATTGTGGACAGCTACCGAAAAGTAATAATTTGAAGAAAAAATAACATCGAGTGAAGAAATTATCTTAAAAAATAAAAACCTACTTAGCGGAACGATAATTAAAAAAGCGGCGTTATGATTGCAATGCTTCTCAAAACAATCCAAAAGCAGGAAAAAGAAAAAGAACTCAGATAAACACAACGCAGATAACGTAAATACAAAACTTTTAGTTGGGCAGTTAGATATATTCCAAGCTCTAATGCAAGCAAGTGACATCAACGTTCAGAGAAAGCAATGATAAGCGAGATTATCAAACGTGTTTTCTCCTTTTAGTAAATCCTGCCACCAATGACTCGGGTAAAAAATAGTTTTCCACTGCAAGGCTACTAAAAGCCTGGCGTCGATCGATCATGACACATGTTTGCAAATAACATATCAATTAAACAAGACGCTAAAAAAATCTGAGCTCCAAATGGGAATCGAACCCATTACTTTCCGTACAATATAGTCCGACGGTCTACAACTGAGCCAAGGGAGCTCATACGGGAAGCGAAATAGTTACATCGGGGGTTATGATTCAAGCAGTCAATTGAATAAAACCAATACGTTATATGGACGCAACCTTAGGAAAAACATTGAGTATATTATATGCAGAAGTAATTACCACTCCTGGACCCTCAAAGCTCTGAGATGTTCAGATTTCTATTCCTAGAGTGAAGAGCATGAGGACAAAGATTAAAAAATGCGAAATATAACAAAACTGCTTCTTCTCCACCCCCGTAAAATCCTCAGTTCCACTACCCTTCCTCCTCTCGCATCCACACATTCTTATGAACTTGACGTCAGTATGTGAGATATTAACTGTATACGTTATAATATACGTTATAATACATTATCATACATTACGTACCACTTCAGGTCCCAGCTGTAAGTCCAAGGTTGACATCGCGTTCTTACTCGATGCCTCTGGCAGTATTGGAAGAAAAAGCTGGCCGAAAGAGCCTGCGTTTGTGATGAATGTTTTAAGAAAACTGGGTGATTTCAATCTTAAAAATGGAGTTCGTGCAGCTGTGGTAATTTACAGTAACACAAATGATGTCAAACTCTGGATCAAGTTGAATGATTTTAACTCTATTGACGACTTTAGAAAGAAGCTCTATGACTACAAATATGTTAGGTATCAGTTAACTGCCATCAATGTAGCACTGACCAAGGCAAACAACGAAGTTTTCCAAGAGAGAAACGGAGATCGCCCAGGTGTCCAAGATGTCCTCGTACTGATTACAGACGGAAAGCAGGTTCAAAATTCTTGTTTATCTAATTATGTATTCATAAATCTATTCATTATTTTTACAATTCTTTATTCTTTTGACACCCAAGCAAATTAAGTAAGCGCAATTAATCAACATTCAAATGCAACAATAAATCACGAGAAATTTAAATCCTTTGGTTCAACGGTTTGCCTAGAGTTGTAGCAAACATTGTCCCGACATTGCGGACCCAACACACAATTTCTATTGTTCTCACCGTGTCGAATATCTGTCGTGTTTATTTGACAGTGTCACAAGATAAATTTACTAGCTGATCGTGCGTGCTACAAATTAAGGGTGTCGAAAGTCTTTGAAACGAGACTAGTCGGTGTTTTTGTGTAACATGTCGACATCGTTTGAGGCTGCATGAAGACTTTAATTTTCTGTTCAATTTAATGAATAGTTAAACCTAAAAACCTGTGGTAAATTTTCCTAGATATTACACAGAGACGACATTTTTATGAATTCTCTATCTGTCTTTTTCGGGATTTGTTAGAATGCTTTCTTGTCTTTCAACGACGACGTTTCGGCGTACTTAGTACGTCTTCATCAGGTCTACGTATTACATTTTTATGAGTTAAGTGCCGAGTTAATGGTTCGTTTGGCAAGTTATTAGTCGGTCAGCGGTGTTAGACATTAGTTTTAGCGCTAGGCCTGTGATTACATTTTCTCAGATTTTAACTCATGAGTCATAGACTCGCTAAGACTTCAATCTCTTTACATAGAAACCAGCACTAATTCCTCCGGACACATTGAACAACTACGCCCAGCCTCTACGGGACAAAGGCATCATCACAATAGCCGTGGGAGTTGGAAGCGTTAGTACCAAGGAACTACAAATGATTGCTGGTGATCCAAGTCGGTTATTTGCTTTGGACAATATAAGCCAGCTGGGAAAAGCTGTGGACCTCGTTTCTTCAAAAATCTGCATTTGTAAGCAATTCATTTGATCAACTATAGTTTTGATAATTAACCGGGTGTCCAGTCATTTTTGAGCACATAATTTTGTATTGGAGTGGTAGATGACCTCCTAACCATAATAAGACCATGATTAACGTAGAAATACCTTTCAAACCCTTTCAGCCTGTCCAGTCAATATTGCATTCGTGTTGGACGCGTCCCCGACAACCAGAAGATACTTTGACAAAGAGACGAAGTTCGTAAGATTTGTTTCTACAAGACTTCAAGTCGGAAAAAGCAAAACAAAAGTAGCAGTGGTCAGGTATCTTGTGTTCTGGTAGTTTTTTGGTGAAAGATTGACTTGACTCACGATTGTGAGAAAGAGGTGGGAGATGGAAGGGAAAATGTCAAAAGGGGAGGAAAAAGAGGGTAGTCAGCTGTGGGGAGAGGGAGGGGAAACTGGAAAAGAAAGAAGGGAGGAGAAGGGCAGAGGTAGGGGGAGGGAGAAAGGGAATAAAAAGAAGGTAGTCAGCAGTGTGGGGAGGGAGGAGGGGAAAGGGAGAGGGAGGGGGAAGAGAGAAAAATTGCAAAGGGGTAAGGAGCTTAGGACGAGATTTTATTGGTAAACTACAAACAACTGTCTCTGATAAATGTAATCTAGCAATAGGTTTGGAAATCAAGGGTCAAAAAATCTTTCTAAAACCTTAGGTTACTTAGTTGTTAGTGAATGATATGAGTAGTTTGCTTTAACAAGGCTGATTTAGACAGTCGGTCATTTTTCGTCGTACAACTCATCGTACAAAGTTCTACAGCTGTGCAGTGTGTGCATTAAGCTGGCGACACGTTTACGACAGAAGCGTGTGACACAAAATCAAAAAAAAATTACAGGATTTTAAAGCGTGTTTTAAACTGCTACCACAATCTTAGCTGCGTATTAATTCATATTATTGATTATTGTTAGATAACAGTATTAGCAAAAAAAAGTAAAGTTCACATGGCCAAGCTTTTGACACGTAGATGTGATGAATAGGGTTAGGGTCATTCTTAAGTCAGGGTTAGGGTTGATGATTTAGGTTAGGGTTACGATTAGGGAGGCGGGGCTGGTTTTCAGGTCTAGGGATATTCTTTTCACCAAGGCAAAGTTTGGAGCAAGGCGTCGGTGTTTCTAAAGAAACAATTTGGTAATAAAAATGTAAATTCTACACCATAAAAAAGAAATACTTACTAACGTTTCAGACGTTAGTCCTTTGTCGGAGTCCTTTACTCCGACAAAGGACTAACGTCCGAAACGTCAGTATTTCTTTTTTACGGTGTAGAATTTACATTTTTATTACCAAATTGGAGCAAGGTAAGTCACGTGACTAGCCTTCCCACCCCGATTCAGTACCTTAGTGGGAATCTCTGTTGTCTTGTGACTCAGTCCAACTAAATAAAGTGCTGTGAAAATGATGTTCTTTGACATTGACCACCCCCTATACCTGCTGGTTTTGCATTCTTTTTAAAAAGTCCCATTGGTCTGAATTTACAAAGTCCCTACCCCCCTAACTTAACATTTTGTGTTTGGTTCTCAATCAAACTTTGTGGATATATTCAAACCCATGAAACAAACGTCTTCATACACTTTGTAGATAAAAAAGACGTTTACCTGAAAATATGTTTTTTGTTTAATGTTTTGAATAATGCTACACTGAGTGGCCATAGCATTCTCTGAATCGTATCACCCCAGACAAAAAAGAAGTTAAAAAGTAGTTTCCAATTTAAAAAGTGCATCAGAAAGCTTGAATGATTTTTGTTTATTCAAAAAGTAAAATCGAATCGGCATCATTGGCTATTTTGTAAAGTGAAATTCCCTCAATGATCCGCAATTTCATACTCTCAACGCAAGGAACCGTGATTTAGATTTCAATTGTTTCGTGTGAAATGCATAATCTAGAACCCAAAAATACATCGAAGCCCACATTATTTCATCCATATTTCATATATTAACCTTTTTTTGAATTGTTAATATAATTAATGTGAAGCCTAGCTGTTGGTCATATACACTCTTTTTTAGAAGAACGTGGAATTCTTTCTCAGCATCAGTTGTTCTTTTATGTTCTTAAAGTTTTGGCGATTTTCAGCCATATATGTTCTTATAACGAAGGTTCTTAAAAAAAAAAGAGTATAATAAGAACTTTTATGTTCTTTTAGTTTTAGTACCAAAGCCGATTTGAATATTCCATTCGATGCGTACCAAGACAGTCAGGAAACACTTGACATTTATCTTAACTTGATGGAACCTGGTCCAAGGAACGGGCGAACCAACATTGAAAAAGGCCTTTTATACGCTGAAAAAGAGTTCAAGAACCCTACATATGCCAAACTTGATAAGAAACTTCCGAAGGTACAATAATTTCTTCTCTTAAATTCTCTGCTGTTTGATTGACTGCTCGGTGTACTATTGTTTATCGCCTTGACAACTGTACTTCTCGTAATCTATATCAGACTTTGCGAAGTGTTTTCGAACATTGATGAATATGTTAAATCAAAGACAAGAATTCAGTTCATGTTTTTAAAAACATCAAACTAATAACGTTTAAATAGGGGACTACTTTGCTTAAAGTGTTTTTTAAAAGAAATTCTAGCTTTCGCCGATAAAAGAGCATCATCCGAGATTAAAGAAAACTGGGTACGCATTTTATAACCACCGCTCAAGATTACACTTTTATAGTAATACACCTTCTCCAAAAGAAGTATAAAGCTTTGGTCTTTGTTCGCCTTATTCAATTTGGTTAGCCTAGTTGGTAAGGCGCCAGTCTTCTGTGTGGGAGGCCGGGGTTCGATTTCCGGCCGGACCTTCATTTATCTTTAAACAATTGAGGAGAAAGTGCTGCCTTAGCTCTAACATCTGCAAATGGTTAGACCTTAGCGTCTTCTCGGATAAACCGTAGGTTAAGGGTTAAACCGTAGGTCCAGTCTTTCGGCCCTCTATCGGGGGACTTAAAAGAACCCACGCACTTGTCGAAATGAGTAGGGTAGTGACCCTGGTGTATTGGTCTGCCTGTTCTTCTGAGGGCATTTCTTGATGATGTTATATGTGAGCCGTTCTAGCGGACTATCCAAGACCCTCAACTGTCAAACCTTGTAGCGATCATTGTTAAAGCGCCTTTGATCATATACATATGGAAAAGGCGTTATATAAATGCTAAAGTATAATTTTAAACTGTTTTACGCCTATGTTTTTGTATATTTAGGGGTACGTTTACTAGCTGATCAAAGCAAAGGCCTCCAACTTATTAGATATATAAACCATCTTTACCAACCTATAGCTAAGCCTAAGGTGAACGGAGACCTTTCACATGACTGACAAACATATAGGCATAAATATGTTTCCTACGAGGCAGGACCAACTGTTTAATATCATAGTCCGAGAAGACAAGAAAATCTAACCATTTGGTGTAGTTAGAGCTGTCGTTGAATTATTTCAAGACTCTGAGTGTTGGACCGGCCGGGAATTGAACCCAGGGGCGGATTTAGAGTTTTTTGTGAGGGTTTGCTGCTGATGTTTTTGGTGTACACCTGTATTACTAGCGGCCAAGTTGCTTGCCTTCCACTATGGGGGTCAGATAAACCTGTCTTGATCCGCCACATGGTAGGCTGGAATCCTGGAAACTAAGATAACCAGGCGGCGGTTAGGAGGTTGCAGTAGTAAGATATATGTTTTACGAGCAAAGTTCTCTATACAACTTTTACAATTGAAGGTTTTGTTATCTTAATGTGCAGGTTATTGTTGTTGTTTCGGACGGCCATGAAAATGAAGGGTCAGCAATCCCTGTAGCAAAGCGCCTGAGGAGGGAAGGTTTTCACATTGTGGCAGTGTCGCTTGGAAGGCCAGACGCTAATGTGAGTGGTTGTTAATGGAACTAAAACTTATAGTTATAATTATAAATAGTGTCGCAGCAGTTTTGATCTCTTAAAAGGATTCCTGAAAGCTGGCTCATGTTTTTGATCAGATACTATCAATACAAGAAATCAAAACATTGCGGTACAATACTACAGAGAAAACGGGAAATGCGGGATACTACCTTAAAAGAGCAAGCAATGATAGGGTTAGTTTCTAATCATGGTCCAAAGGCAGGTAAAATTTTTATCTTAAGATGAAATAATACAAAGCCCAGGGTTGAGAAACCTGATGGTGGTGAAAGATTACATTTATACTTCCAATATTTGACAATTCTTTTAAAATAGACTGATCAGTAATACATACATAGTGCCAGTTTTACAAAATGGTCAGGTTTGGAAACAAGGAAAAACCCAGTCTGGTGCGGCGCGACAGGCAAAAGTGAAATTTCTAACACGTGATCAGTAAGGTTGTTAAGAAATTTCTAAAAAATAGTAAAATTCAGTTCATGTGTTCCAAGTTGAATATTTTAACTTTATCGAAAAAAAATGAACCATTATTGCCAAGTTTCAAGTTCCTCGATACCGCTAGATATAAACAGCGAAGGCGCAGGTTTCTCGAGGTAACGTTAAATATTTGCAAAGAAGCTGAAAGTATTACAAAATGCGAATTCGTCATAACATTTTCGAGTATTTAGCTTGAAATTGAGGCTAATTAAGGTTGAGTAACAATCGATATCGCTCTCGTTGTTAAAATCTAGCGATGAATTGATTACTTCTGTCATTTGAGTTTTGCTAACAAAACTTAACGCATTTGCAAAACTTTGTTTCGTATTACAATAATTTCAATTCTACTCACTCCAATCTTAAAACAATTGTTAGGGACCATTTAGGACAATATCGTACCCAGCCACCTGGGTAACAGTAAATGCACGTTTTATTTCAATTTTCTGCCTCTGATACGGCACCCTTAGCACCCTTCCAACCCCACTCAATTCACTAAACATGCAGCCTTTATTACGTTAGAATTTGTGTACAAACATTTGACCAATGTAAAGAATTTTGTGACAATCTACATTAATTTTTGTTTAATTTAATGGAGCCAAATCCAGTTGTAGAATTTCACACAACTTGGGGACCCTGCTTATGAGCTGTATCTGTTTTGCTATTTTCTTCAGCAGCATTATAGTTATGTCTGATCAGGGCCCAGTTGTTCAAACCCAGAATAGCACTAACCCAGGGTTAAATGTTTAACCCACGATGTTCTTTCCAACCTTACAAGAAGATATTTTAGCTGGAATTTTGGAATTAACAAGACAACAGGACAACACTATTCACAAATAACCGTTTACCTTTTCTTAAAGAAGAAATTCCTGTTCGAAGTTTTGCTTAACTAAGGTTTAAACTTAACCAGCCTGATATCTATTTAATGCAGATGAGATTAATTGGTTTGAGAGACCATGTTTAGATATCCTTGTTAGCAATCTTCTTACTTTTCTTCAACACGAGTTTCAGTAAAACTTTTTTACCGCAATTTGTGTTATGTTCTTAATCGAGTTTCCTTGATTCAATTTGAAATTTTGGTGGTTTTCGTTTTAGTTACTGAACGCATTAACAGGAAACACACAGCTGGTTTTTGATGTTGACTACAGACGTGCAAAAGAAATAGATTACTATAACACCCAGATTAACAAAGTTGTCTCCGGTGTTTGCGGAATAAAAGAGGTGCGTTTTACACTTTTTTTTTCATACAAGGTTTTAATATATTTAGATCGGTATATCATCATCATCATCATCATCATCACCACCACCACCACCACCATCACCACCACCATCATCATCATCATCATCATCATCATCATCACCACCACCACCACCACCACCACCATCATCATCATCATCATCATCATCATCATCA
>JAOBRB020059999.1:0-14878 GCA_027575285.2 Zoanthus pulchellus | reverse complement strand
AAAAGGTCAATGGATATTAGCCTCACTCTTATTTAATCACTGTTAATTAACAGACCGCACTATAAAAGGTCAATGGATATTAGCCTCAGTCTTAATTAATCACTGTTAATTAACAGTCCACACTATAAAAGCGAAGGTCTGCCCATATCTGACTCAAGATGGTCATTAATCTTTTCTCTTAGAAATGAAAACAAAGAAGTTCATTGGGTTTATAAAACAAATCTTCTTTGAGTTCAATGCTAAGAACTAAAATGTAGCAAAAATTTCCTATATATAATATAATAAACCCTTCAGTTTCAAATATGTAGAAACCAACAAACTTTCTTAGTTCTCAAGTCTCAATTAATATATTTTGCTTTTGTAAAAGCGTTTCACTTTCTGCCAAGTAATTCTCTTTGCAAGGTATCAGCTCCGCGTTTGAACGTTTTGGTATTCGGAGCAGATAGATTAAAAGAAACAAGTTGTAATCTAAAAAAAACGAATGATTAAAAGACAGAGATACAGTAAGACAAACTTTTAGGGTTCGGAGGTTGAGTGACAGCTGAAGATGATAATCGCTGTAATGTGTGTGTGTGTTTTAGTGACGTAATGTGAAAGGTCTCCGTCCACTTTAGGGTGGTAAAGATGGTGTCCCCAATTAGTAGGCCTTTGGCCGGCTAGAAAAACTTGACACCTAAATAAAGTCTTTATTAAAATTATTATATACCAGAAAATATGGAAGTACTTTCTCTATTACAAAACTAACAGAATAACTTATAATATATATTATAATTATAATTATTACAATAATGATTTGTGTTTGCACTATGCTTTACACATACAGCATACCTCAAAAGCTTCATAAAAATATGAATATGCAGTCTTAAAATCTTTTTCTTCCGCATGTAAAATTCCTGCAAAAACAGTTAATGTATTTTTATAATGTAGTTTTTGATAGTTCTTATTCATGTCTAATTTTACTATAGTAGTGCTATAGTCCCTCTATCATGATGTATGAAATTCACTCACGGATTAATTATTTTTATTTACAATAATCTACTTGATAGATGCTATACTCCAAAACAATTACATATATTCAGATTAGCTTTACTATAACACGAGAATATTGAAAAGATCAGTCTTAAAAGTATCTCAAACATTTTCTACGAAGCTGCATATGCACCTTGCATATGCATAATGGCCTGCCAAAATTGTCAATCTGCCAATACATTAAAATAATTATTTTTATTGTAAATTTGCTGCATACTAAAAATTTATGGTTTTCTTTTGTGAGACAAGAAAAATCTTAAATTATTATCCGACTGCCACGATGAATAATAAACTATATATTTCATAACGTCAACTATGCCAATCTGGCAAAGAGACAAACGGTATTGATAAATCTGTATATTGGTTACAAGAACCTAGTTTAAGTAGGATATAGATTTATAATCGCATTATGATTTACCTGACATCATGTCAAGTGCAGCTTGCAGCTTTGGAGGACAGTAAATACCATTAGCTGTGGTTCTGGCTGATGTTAGAGCAGCTCTGCGAGAGAACGGCAACAGAAATTAACAAAATCATAAAACCACAAAATCAGATTGACTTAGCATACCCGAGATAAACTACTTAGCTTAGTTCCAGTGTAGAACACACTATCTGATTTAGGTGCTGATATACAATGCAAGGGAGGATCCAGGGACTTTTTGAAAGGGGGGTCTCAGGGAAAAATTTTGTGGGCAAAGGAATCCCAGTCACATTTTTACCACAGGAAGCCAAATAAACCGTTATGAACTATACGACGAAAGTACGACATCATCATCGTAAGAAATAAAATAAAGATTGAAATCGTCCTTCCATCACGAGAAAAACACTTTAATCATTTTGGAAAACTTAATTTGATAATTGACCCCAGGAGTGACAGGGGGGTCACGACCCCCCAGACCCTTCCCATGGATCCGCCCTTGCAATGGCTGAAGCAGTGGATAACAACACTAGTTCTCAGCTGAATAATGGATGTACACTTTATATCTGTACTAGAAGTTATAACAAGGTAAAAAACGTTCTAAAAACACGAGCTTTCAGTTGTCAAACTACAACCTGTGACAAGGAAAAAATATATAAAAAGACCAGACTAGAGAATGTTTTTTTCTATTTTATAATTTTATGCCTGGTTGTGACTCATCAATTTTTGAATATACTAGACGTGTCCTACAAAAATGAAAACTTTGCACACAGAGCCATATATAAAACAGTGAACTGATTTAGATAACTTTGATCAGCTCTTTTCATTTCAGCCATTTAAATCGCATCATATTAACTTTTAACTGATTCAAAGAAGAGTGAGAAAGATCTATTGGCCAATAATAATCTGTTTACAGATCTCATAGATGGAAAATTAAGTCATCTATGACTGAAAAGAAAACAAAACATGTAAATTAGTATATATAAGAACAAACAACGGCCTAATGAAACACTTATGTAAGAAGATTTAGAATAATTATTAATTTGTTGATGGTATTTCAGGAACAATTTTTTTTCTTTCTGAACAATGTACTGTATTCTGCTAAAACCAACAATCATTTATAGCACCCACATTGACCACCCATGTTTGTTTCTTCATTTGTTACCTTGCTTTAGGAACATTTGAAAGAGCATGGTAAACTTTACTCTCCAATAACTGGACTTCCACAAGAAGGGCTTTATCATCCAACTTTTTTAGCTCCTTCAGTAATTTAGAGCCTGAGAAAAATAAATATATGTTATTCCCTAAAAGGTTCGAATTAATTCCTGGTAGAAAAGAATATCACTGTTCTATACGCTAATGCTCAGCAAACCCCTCAATCGCTCTAACAAAGGGCACATAATTGAAATGCCAGCTTAACCTGGGCCTGAAATCCTTTTTAGTTAGCTGCTTATGAAGTTGACCATGGATGATACTATTCATATTAACAAACACCCTCAATCCCTCCACTGAACTAAGTCATCTGCATACAACATCTCACTCATTGAACCACTTCTCACACTCTCTGTAATCACATCAACCACAATCGCAAAAATCAATGGCAACAACACGAATACCTGGTGCACACCAACTTTTACCTCAAATGCCTCAGACAACTCTTGCCCAACTCTAACTCTTGTTTTCGCGCCTTCATACAGACTCATCACTGCTCTCACCATTAGCTCTGGTAAACCTCTCTTCCTCATTGCCCACTCCACTACCTTTTCCGGGACTCCAGATATCAAATGCCTTTTCCAGGTCAACAAAACATGTATACAACATTTTCTCTTTTATTAAGTACTCCTCTTGAACCTTCTCAAATAAACACTGCATCTACCGTTCCTTTCCCTGGCATAAAACCGAATTGCATCTCGTTCACCTTTACTACACACCACAATCTTTTTTCAAGCACCTTTTCTACAATTTTTATTGCATGCTCTAGCAACTTCACTTCCCTGTACGCCTCACAACTTACTGCAACTCCTTTCCCCTTAAAAATAGTTACCATAACACTCAGCACCTACTCAACCAGCATTCCTTTTCCATCCAACACACCTTGACACAGCTCC
The DNA here is from genome assembly GCA_027575285.2 of Zoanthus pulchellus. NCBI lineage: Eukaryota > Metazoa > Cnidaria > Anthozoa > Zoantharia > Zoanthidae > Zoanthus > Zoanthus pulchellus. Next base: position 11,323 of record JAOBRB020059999.1, on the reverse strand, counting down.
CACACATTTCCATCCAACACACCTTGACACATCTCCCCACTCGCCACTATACTTTCAACACTTCCGAGGGTCCAACAGCCTTTCCTTCTTTCATTTCTTTTATCGCCTTTAACACTTCTTCTTGACAAACTTTCTCAACTGGCCGTTCCACCAATTCTGCTTTCACGTTTTGATTTACTCATTCTCTTTATTCGTAATTCTTTCCATGTGCTCTTTCCAGACCTTCTTCTATCTTATTCTTTCTCACTGAAATTCAGCCTACCATCATTACCTCTCATGCATCTTCCTCCCTCAACATCTTCACTATCTGTTTTTATAGACTTCACAAGCTTGAACACCTTGTTTGGATGCTTATTCAGCTCTCGCTCCGCTAACTCCTTCATCACTTTCAACAATACCTTTTTTGCCCGGTTCTTCATGTTCTTATATCTGGCCTTGTTCGCTCAGTCCCACTTTTACAGATCTCCTTATGTGCATCCTTTTTTCTAGCTTTTGCTTCCTTCACATCCTCATTCCTCCACCATGTGTCCTCTCGATCTCTCCTTCTTTTTTCTTCCCACATAATTTGTTACAAGCCTTCAACAATCCTTCCCTAAAACACTTTCACATGTCCGCTGAATCAACACTTACGAAATCTCTTACTCTTCCTTCAAATCTTGCTCCTGTATCATCTTCCTTTAGTTTCCAAACCTTCCTTCCTTCAATCGTTTTCTTTCTCACCACTATCTTCAACTTCTTCTTGACAAGGTCTGTGACTACCAGCCTGTGCTGAAGCTCACCGGGTATGACCTTCACATCTCTCAAGTACTTTTTATTTCCCTTTCCCACTAGTATAAAGTGAATCTCTGTACCATTTTCCCCTGCAATATGTGTAACTTTCCTCTTCTCCCCTTTTCTGAACCATGTGTTTGCCAAACATAACTCCTTTTCATAACAAATTCTAACAACATCTTTCCTTCCACATTTCTCTCCCAAATTTCATTTCATCCATGCACACTCTTATAACCCTCGTGTTTACCAACATGTCCATTCACTCCTTGTCCTCTCCACCTCACTTCATGCAGACAACAAACATCTACCCTCCTCTTTCTTCGTTACCCACACACATCTGTACCTCTCCCATTCATACTCTCTACATTCCAAGACCCTAACCTCACCTTAACCAGCTCATTAGGCTTCCCATCATTATGAAAGCAGTGATTGCATGGCCCAGGGTAAGGGGTTGCAACTTTTTGTTTGTGGTAAGCAAGTGCAACCCACCCCAGCCTTTGGGCTGGCTGGTGCCGACGTTTACCTCTGCCAAGGAGGTTATGTTTTTGCTGAGGTTTGTTTGTTTGTACATTAGTTAGTTAGTTAGCAACATAACTCAAACAGTTACCTTTGACAAAATTACCTTTTTTATTGAATTTTTTTTTCAAAATGTCTTACAGCATTTATTTTAGATCTTTTTTTCTCTAAACCCAAATTAATGCTTTCAACAAAGGCTTTCTCTTACAAGAAAAAAGGGGTTATACTTTAATTTCTATTCAGTCAATTCGATATTTCATACGTTTTTTGGGGGGTGTTCAAACATTTATGTAGAAGGTCAAATTCTAAAGAAAATTTAGCAGTTCTTATCTTTATCCATTCCCATGATGTACTGTACGATAAAAAATATTATAGTATTCTTTAGACAACGATAATGTAGCGAGGTATAAAAAAGCGAAAACAAAAAACAAACTAATTTGCAAGCGAAAAGCGGAAGAAAACCATGTTTACATACACTTATTTAAGATGGTTTTTGAACCAATCAAAGCACGCGTACTATATAAATTATTTTATAAAAACACATAATAGCTTCACATTTGCTGTGTCTTTTAACAATCAAGTAGCACAGGGGTTCTATCATAGTAACTGCTGATTGGTTGTCATAAAGATTAACAAACATTGCTCAACAATGGCAAAGGAATGTTGTACTTGAAGGTAACAAGCAGTTCCTGTGGACAAAAGCCTTGTGTAATAACTCATATTAGGCAGCAGCTGCAAAGGAGACTACGGCTTGTGGGAAGAATCGGATTAAGTGGCTAGCATTTAAGATGCAACTTTGCAAATGTTATTACGCACCATTTTGTTTGCTTCAATATAGAGAAAAATAGTTTTTCAAGTTGAAAATATGATAAAAATCGTTTCTAAATAAAATAAAGTCCATTTCTTGTAATAGCTTATTCGAGTTTGATTTCAATGCTGTGAATAAAAGATTATGATAAGAGCAAAACTTGATATTTTCTTTCATGTCGTATTTGAATTTTGCAAACAAAATCGCCATAATACCTTGAATGCATAATGAGCTAGCCATCTATCAGTTCAAAACCTAAAAACTTAGACTGCTATGTCTCACGAGACATTTCATCCAAAGTCTTGGAAACTTTCTGAATTTATCATCATCATCATCAATCCAGTTTTGATCTGGTTTTATCATCGAAAGTGAGGGTGGCCAGAATTACCTCCCTCTGCCAGCAATCTCTCCAACTCCCACTCTCTATCTCGCTCGATTCAGGTGGAAAACGGGAATGGTTTGGAAAGAGAGAGACCAGCGAAGGTGGTTCTGAATGTAATACTTTTGAATTTATCTCCTTCAAAGGATTGTCCAAGTTTCAAATGTAAGAACAAGGCCAGCACCTTGTTCTCAACTATCTAAGAACCTGATCTCTTTCAGTTCCAGTTGATTGCTAAATTCTTCCAGCTTGTTCCTATACTTTTCATAGAACAAGTTTAAGAGAATTTTACTTTTAAACTTCTGTAGTTTGCTTTGTTTGATCAATTCTCGGATTCTCATTGCCAAATGTATTATTTTGTATGTAATATGTTAGGAGAAGTTGGGTGTTGATAACTGACTGGGACTGAAAGGGTTAATGCTGGTCCACCGTAGTTCGGACTCAAACATCTGCTTCCTGTACCGTAGATTGGGGCCTTATCAATATGATAACCAGAATAGAGTGACTTTAAATTGTGTAAGTGCTTTTAAAAGTATTTACCATTGCAAACTTGGTATCCTCCTTTTATGAGAAATAATATAATTTCTGTGATGATGAATTTCTCAATAAAGTTATATTTCAAAACCATAAAGAAACGTCAAGCAAAAAACTGATTAGGCTGAATTACTTTGTTGGGTCTTACTTTAGAAGTACCTGTTTTTAATGCATCTGTATAGTTCTTGGTATCATAGTACAATCCTATAAGTCTTGCCTTCAGAAAACATGAATGAGGTAAAATAATCAATAAAATGAGTACTGCACATAAACCTAACCAAAACGGTTTAAACCCGTTAAGAAATGTTAAATAATATAATTATGAACTCAATATACTACAATTTAATTAGAAAATACAGCATTACATGCAAATTTCATTTCAAACTGATACATACAAATAACATAATAACTTTAGATAGAAAATATATTATTGGGTTTTGCCCGTTCCAAAGAGACAATTCAACAGACAAAAGTCAAAGTGGCCAGGTTGCCCTAAGCAAAAGAAATTATCAAAATTGTTTTCTTGAAGGGCATCAACACGACCATCATTACCTCAGGTTAAAACATCCTATAAATTGCACTTTCTATGCACAAGTTGCTAGTGCAAGTACACATGGAATGTGAAGAAATTAAAAGGAGAAAGGCTATGGGGTGAGATCATCTGTTAATATTAAATTACAATAATACTGTAATAGCCTACATCTAAATACAGTTTGGTTTGAATGATAAATTTTAGTAAAAAATAGAAAAACTCAACTTTTCAATTAAATAATACTTGCCTAATTGATATTGAGAAATGGCGTTGTAGTTAAATTACATTACATGTTCTTCAACATTCCTTAATAATGCCTACACATGCAGTTCTTTCTTAAATGAATGAGTAAATCATTAAGAAAAAGCACTTAAACTGATGCATGAATTTTTCAGAAGTAACAAACTTGAAAAAACGTCTTGTGCAATTGCGACATTAAAAACACAGTAAAAACGCAGTAAAAACACAATCCAAAACTTTTTAATTTTAAGCATTATTCAAGCTATACACTCTATTGCCAGAAAGGAGGGGTAAGTAGAATTTAAGTGAAATATTGACATTTTCATCACAGTTCTTTCTATGCCATGTTTATTGAACTAACAACCACAGGAACAACGTCTTTATTCACCTAGAATATCAAATTTTATATGTAGATATAATATTGTTAATAGATTGATTGGTGCCGATTAGCTGGGGCTGGCCTTCGTCAGCCAACCAGTGACACTATTTTTGTTTACAGAGTTTTTAATCTTTTATTTGAAGGAATTAAACTATAATAATAAATAATAACAAAAATAATCAACAATAATAATAGATCAACAAATAAGTACCCAATGGTATTTACTATCGAAATTGGACGTCTGTTGACACGCTATTTGATTTATTTATCCTTAAAAAAGATGTTGAGTGCAAGAGGTAGAACTTTCACTAGTGGAAAAGCTCTTGATGACTATACTGGGAGTACTATCATTGATTCAACTGTAAAGCACGGAGGAGATCGTATATCTAACTTTTCGTTTGGAAATTTTTCTCAGATTGGAAAAAATTACAATGTTAGTGGCCAGACCGTATGCATTTCATTCATTATGGAGAAAGGGGACCTCAAAACAACAACGGTTCGCAAAAACCCTCACATTTCTCTCCTACAGAACCAAAATGCAACGAGCTTTTAAAAAAATCGTCACCATCAATGCAGTACAACAAAATTCACGATATTGCTACTCAATACTACTATGTAATTAGAAACACATCTAAAAGTGCAATCGGTCGAGCCGTGCGGAAAAGAATGCCTTCAGGTCCAATCTCATGAAAAAGAACATCTAACCGCCCAACAAACAATCTCCAACAAGAGAATATAAACTATTGCCAAGACTTTTAAAATTATATGTCTACTGTTCATCCATATGCCATTAAGTGTTTTGAAGAAGCAGGTTAAAGACTTTCTGAAGTAGCAACTCCACATTACAAAAATTCTAATGTCGGAGTTCCATGTATTAAAACAGAACGTTATATTGACACACCAAACAAGACCCTAATGTATCTTGCAGGCATTGAAGGAGTAATGTGGTGCCACTACAAATCTTGTTTTTCTTCACTTTTTGGTGAAGCGTCAAACAGTTTGGCGATCACATACTCCTCGATAATCATTCTACACATCATAATGAAGGAGGATATGATTTGGGACAATGGATGGACCAGCAGGGGTATTGAGGTAGTTTACTCACCTACCTATAGTCCAGAATTTAATCCTGTCGAACAGGCAATTAACAAGATGAAGATGTTTCAAAATGTGAAAATATTCGGGTTGCTTTCAAAAAAAAACATTCATCTTGGGATATATAATTGTTTTGATCAAATCAGAGAATCTGATATGAAAGGATTTTATTCTCACAATGGATACATTTATGTTTGAAAATTATTGAACTCACTGCATGTTATAAATAGATTTTCTAATTGGAACTTTACTTGATTTAATCTGTACAAGCCAAGGACAAAAGTATTTTGACATCAGTGAAATGTTGATATTTACACGCTTTTGTTTGTATAAAGATCCTGTAACATTTGCCAAGGCTCAATGTTCTTAATGTTTTTGCTGCTTCAGCCTTAATTTGTTCTTAGTTTGTTCTTAATTTGTTCTTAATTTGTTCTTAGTTTGTTCTTAGTTTGTTTTTAATTTGTGCTTAGTTTGTTCTTAGTTTGTTCTCAATTTGTTCTTAATTTGTTCTTAGTTTGTTGTTAATTTGTTTTTAATTTGTTCTTAGTTTGTTCTTAGTTTGTTTTTAATTTGTGCTTAGTTTGTTCTTAGTTTGTTCTCAATTTGTTCTTAATTTGTTCTTAGTTTGTTGTTAATTTGTTTTTAATTTGTTCTTAGTTTGTTCTTAATTTGTTCTTAGTAGTACAAGTGATTTGAAAGTATCAACTAGAAACATTTTCCATTTTTTTCAGCCTTATCCTGAGCTTGTTCGTAAAATACACAGAAGGCCTTTGGGTGATGTTTTTCAAGGCCATCATAGATGTTCAATCTGTGCTTTTAGAAAACATATATATTTTGAAAAGTAAAAGTACGTAGTTTTAGTACCTAAAATAAATAGATTAATAATGTAATAGTCTGCTTGTGGGTAGTTTAATGTCTTTTAGTGCGAGAATATTACAGGCCTTGGCCAAGCTACCATCTGCTAGTGAAAATTATAAAACTAGCTCTTCAATTATGGAAGGTAAAATATTAATACAGTGTCAAACAAGGGTTTGGTATAATTTGAATTGTTGTATTGATCGACTGTTTGAAACTATTCAATCATATACATGTATATGTAATATGATAAATAACAACTAACAGTAATATTCACATAAAATTTTGCTTATATGACATTGTGGTAGAATATTGAAAGGTTCCAGTTTGTTCAAGTCCTTGTCTGGCCTTTCTACTTTTTCCTATTATTTCTCTTTTATTATAAAACTTTTTTTGCATTTTCAAATAATTAGATGCAAAATATTTGAAAACTGGAATCAAAATAGTGGATATACTCAACCATAATGCAAGAAAAGTACAGTAGATTAGACACCAGGCAGAATGAAAGAAACTATTCAAAAACATGACTTTGAACGCCAACTGGTAAGATTAGTGCGCCGTCTTACCTTCACCTGACAGCAATGATAGTTATATATTTAACAGGCTCACAGCCTTCTTATACCCTACCTCTAAAGCCTGTCTTAAAAAGGTTCTTTTCTCCAGCTTTGACCAGTCAATACATTCTTGACACAGTTCAACCTGGATAATGAAAGAAAAGATATAAGAAATAGTACTTCAATTATACTCCTGTCACTATATCTATTTTTAATGGCCAGTAACTAAGTACAGTATTTTCTACCCTGAAATGAATTGTTGAACATTTCACAATATATTTCATTTAAAATATATTATTATTATTCCTTAACATCACAGTAACCTAGTACTGGTTTGCTAAGGGAGTAGCTGCAACAAGCGACCTTAATTCCCAAAAACCATGCAAAGGATTCTGGCTGATCCCAATAAGGTAAAGTCAGTGCAGTTAAGCCATTATTGATATATCTGAGATATTTCTCAAGACTTGTGGTGTAGCTTCCAAGGGCTCCAATCACAACCAGGATGGAGCTCACAAATGGTCTTTATTTCTACTGTAATATCTCGGTATATATTGATCTTTTAAGTCCTCTTTCTTTAAAAGTCTCCTGGGCTGGAAACATCTATCAGCTGACAGGTATCGGCCTTATTATTGAGCACTACATAATATGAGGTCTATTGTGGAGAAGTTTCTTATTTGTCTGTAGTGAGACGTCCCACAGGCTCTCAGCATTGTTTTTCTCTATCACCCCATGTGAGTTATGTTTGTACCATGCACTTATTGCTCGACTCTAGTCTGCGTTGTTTACAGATACCCCAGTGGATAGCCTTCGCTATGTTATCATGCCTCCGTTTGTATTCACTCTGGGCTAGCTTCGAGCATTCACTCAAGATATCATCGACCGTCTTGTCCTTCTGCTTGCACATAAGGCAATGCAGATTTTCCTGAGATTTGTCAATTTTTACCTTGATCATGTTGGTTTAAAGTGCTTGGCACTAAGCAGCTATGATCAGTCCTTCAGTGTGCTTCTTCAGATGTCCTTTCTCAAGCAACTCCAAAGTTTTTGCACTAGTTAACAAAGTACTCCATTTCTGTATAAAATTGACCATGCAACTTCCTCTCTGTAACTTCCTTCAGCCTTTCCTCTGTCCTTCTTTTCTTAAACACATTACTACCTTCTATTGGCTTGCTTTTGCCTGTACTTACTGCCTTGAGCAATTTCTAGCAGTTTTCCGAGATGTAACATTCTAATCCGATCTTTGTCTGATCAACACACTCCTTTACTGAGTTGAGGCCTCTCCCTCAAAGTATCCTACGAAGGTGTAACACTGTCCCTGGGATGTAACGCCTTGTACATGTTCAGGCTTTTTCTTGTCATTCTATCCAACATTCTTAGCTCCTGGCGCTTCCAATCAATAGAGATACTGCCAAGGTGTTAATGCCCTTTATTGTGTTACCGCCATCCAGTATTACGACAAAAAGGAGGATGAGGACTTATTAATTGTAAACTGTGTATTAAGGCTGAAAAAAAAGAATCTTGCATGGTATAAAATTATTAGGAATGCCAATTTCGACACTAAGGGGGGCAAAGAAAAAGAACGAATTTAAACGTGACAGACAGAATACAAGCTTAAATAGATGGAAAGATAAAAAAATGTATGGCCAATTCCTTAGGGAAATGCATGAGACAGTTGATAAAGATAAGGCCTGGAAGTGGACTAGGAAAAGTGACTTGAAAATTGAAACTGAAGCACTTATTTTTGCAGCTCAAGAACAGGCAATGAGAATGAATTACAGTATCTAAAGTTCAACATCAAGAAGTCAGTAAAATACCCAGTTTGTAGGCTGTGTAACCATAAGGGTGAAACAAAGGATCACATTGTTAGTGAGTGTAAGTTGTAGACTAATAGAGAGTACAAAAGAAGACATGATAATGTCGCAAGATTGGTCCATTGGAAACTCCGTATAAGTATGACTTGAACAGAAGTGAGAAATGGTATGAACATCAACTGGAATGGGGTAGTAAAAAGCGAAAGATGTAAACTCCTGTGGGATATGACCATACAATCTAACCATGTTATCAAGGCCATCTTTGAGCACCTTTTATTTTTACTGGACATGCGGACTAGTTTTACTAAAATCTCTTAATTTTACATATAACTTAATTTCAAACACCAGTAGAGATAATCATATCATTCTGTATTTGATATTAAGGACTACTGCTTCTCGGCAAATTTTCCTGTTTTAAAAATTTAATCATGCAAACTTTCAGGCTCTTTGTTTTTTTGATATTTAAGAACATCACTTTAAATGCATCAGGTAAAATTTTTATAGACAAGACACTGGTTGACAGCATTATTGGCTACCTGTGGCTATTGGTACTGGGTGATCTGGTCAGGAGGATTACTTTAGAAACTGGACTTTCAGTTTGTTCCATGTTTAACAGTTCGGATTAAAGTTTCTGTCAACTCTAATACTGGGTAGACTTGTAATACATGAGAAAACAAAGAGAGTATAAAAATATAGCGTAACGGCAATAAGGACGGAACACCATTTCTTCTGTGGGCAAATATTTTATGTTGCAAGCAGACACTATGGGATTTTTCTGCCCAATTCCATGGCAAAGATTAAAAATTCTGCAGCAGAAAATTCAAAACTTTGCTAAATTATCTGAAAGCTAAGCTCATATGAATGGCAGCAGATACATTATTCAAGGCTGACTCTTAAGACAGTGTTGTTCTACATTTAAAAGTAAACAAAACATCAAATTTGTTGGCATTTTAAAAGTAGTAAGCATTTGAATTATAAACGTTGAAGAATAGTAGAGAGAACTCCGAAATCGAACAATTTGTTGCAAATTTCAAAACATGTGGCCTTTCAAAAGGACAAAGGTCATGGCATACATCTTGGGTCAAAACTTTGGATTTCCTTTTTGTACATATGTGCTGTATCTCCCATAATCTGAATGACTTTTGTGTGGCCAAATTTCTTGTGAGCAAAATTTAAATTTGTATTAATGAATTGTTATCAGAATACTATCAAAAACTATTTTGTTGCTGTGAATATTTTACAAGATACATGGACTAGTTTGAAGTTAAGTTTACTAGTCCACCAAAATTTTTACTAGTGTGCAGGATGGTGGTCTACTATTAATTTCAAAACAATGGAGAGAGTGATGGTGAGAGCAATGTGTGGTGCAAAACTGATGGAAAAAAGAGGGCAGAAGATCTACAGTAATGGAGATGCTGAAGTTGAAAGAAAGAGTTTTTCAAATGGCAAGGCACTTGGAGTAAGATGGTATGGGCACGTGTTATAAAGAAATGATAAGCCTGTTTTACTGGTTACGTTCAAATACACCAGCCCTTGTTAAGTCAAGTATGGCTAACTCTCACAGTGGCTGCATTTGCCCAAACTTGTCGGTTCTGTCCAAGTATCATTTTCAAAACCCTTAAGATCTCTGATTTTGAATTCCTATGGCTCAAGTTATGGCTCAAGTTATGGCTCCATTAACTCTCGAGATTTGTGACTGACATTTACAGTATTTTTCTGTGTTATTTCATTGATACCACTGACTCTATAATTATAGTTACATAATAATTTAATACCAATCCTGACAGAAGTATTTTTGTTTTAGCTCATTTCAATAATTTAGTTATATCCAAATGTCTCAATCAACAATTTTTGTATTTGGAAGATGCATTAGCATTGTTTTAAATTTTATCACTATTTTTAATGCTGGCAATGAGCATCTTTTAATGTTACTAAGTGATAAAAAACATACCTCTTCACCCGTTGATGCTTCCATATCAAGAAACAAGTCCACCAGAGCCCTAACTAGTTTTGCAGCTTTTGCTTTAGAAACATCTTGTAAGAAAGGGCGAATATACTTGATAAGTCCTCCTAGCTCTGACAAAAAAAATACAATGTAATAGTCAGAGTAAAGCACTTTTTTTTCAATTACAAAGAAATCTCTTGTTGGGAGTGGAGGGCAATGTGATGCAGGATCAACAGATTGATGTGGAGGCAGTCATTGCAACAAAACCAGAGATTCAACTCATTCACTGACTGGGTACACCTAATCGCAATAGGATGAATGGATGCAGCACTTTGATCTAATTTATTAATTCTTATGTTTTTCTCATCGTTTGTTTTTTGTTTCCTTGGCTATCGTGTTTCTATTGAATAATTTCTTTTCTCTCTGCCTATATATTTGCTTTCTCTTTTTGTTTAATTCTGACAACGGACTAACATCCAAAACTTCAGTAAGTATTCATTCTTTAGATATACTGTATGGTGTATAATCTACATACAGTAAAGTATTTATCACTAATAAAAATTGAACATCGATGCAGCTCACACTAGATTAAAACTAATAAGTTTTCCCATTCAACCTATCCAAGAGGAGAAAATTCAGTCACTTATGATAGTTTATTATTAAACATTTTAAAATGTGATAAAAGTTGTGAATTATTTACAGTACCACTCAGAAACATGTGTACATTTATATTATTGAGATAAATCATCAAGCAGATTGTGATCATACAGTGTCACGGATGTGCTAGTGATTTCCATTCAAGAAAAGAAGACTCCACTCTCATGTTACGTTTAAGCAATAAACGATACTTTTCTATGGTTTACCGGCATAATAAACCACGCGGGATGTTGGGAGAACACGAGAAAAG
>JAOBRB020059892.1:0-14879 GCA_027575285.2 Zoanthus pulchellus | reverse complement strand
TGTCTTTACCAAAATTTAAAAGTGTTGTGTTGTATTTTAAACTTATTTGTTCCCTGGTGCTCTTACGCTCATATGGAATTACAGTTCTGTTCTTGTGCATTTCGCACGCCTCAATGCGATTACATATAAAAACAACAGACAACCCCAAAATCCGCGCCCCAGACCCCGCGATCATAGCCCCAGCCGAAGACCTGGCGATGTGAAAACTGAGCCCTAACCACCGTGGAAACCTTAAACTTGGCTTTCGTGCTAGGTTAGGACTATAAGTAAAATTAAAAATATATTACTTAATAATTGTTAAAATACTAGATATAAAATTTTGTTAAATAAAAACCATAAATAAAATTTAAAATAAAATATTTAGAAACAAGCAAAATACTAGATAAAAATTAACATGAGTTCTAGATTACGGAGATCTTAAAATTTTTAACATACTTTATACGGACCAAATCTGTTTTAACAAACAATTTTTAATGCTTACCATTTTGTCCCGGAGGTCCTTGAATGCCTCTTGGACCAGGCTCTCCTTGGGGTCCTGGAATAACTGAAGCATTGGAGTTACCGGGAGGACCTCGCGGACCCTTTTGGCCTTTGCTACCCTTGATTCCTGGGAAACCATCCCTTCCTGGTCCCCCTGATCTTCCATTTAATCCTAAAAGAGAATACTTCTATTCTGTCATACTTAACACTACAGAAAATAAGCAACTGCATGCTATACCGACCAAAAATATTATAATTTCACATGTTTGAATATTATAGAGACCGTTACTGACCACATTGTTAAGATGGTTTCACTGATCTACAAAAGTAGAACAAATATTGCAATGTCCGGCCTCTCTTGTTTTCCAAAATGAGGTTAAATAAGAACGAGATTTTTAAATGAATTGTTTCCCATTCTTATTTGTGAGCACCTACTCAATTTACGATACAAAAGCACTTATTTAATTAATGCATTGTTTGTGCTCAAAAACAAACATTTTGCTATATTTGACACTTTTTATAGAATTTCAATTTTTCAACAAATTTTACAATAGTACACGAAAAAATCCAAAATGTATTTTATCATAACAGCGTCAAAAATAAGCAGCTTTAACGTGTTTCAATGCGTTCAGCTTAAAATAGATAAGTACTTCACTCTACTAACGGAAACTAACCATCTCTGCCAGGTGGTCCTTGGGCTCCAGGGTTACCCGATGGTCCTGGCGGACCATCTGGCCCAGGTACACCGGGAAATCCTGGAAATCCTTTTTCTCCAATACTACCACTTTCACCAGGAGGCCCAGGAAATCCTGGTTGACCTGAGGAACCAACACGTCCTTTCCTTCCAGGAGAACCGATGTCACCTTTAGGTCCTTGTCCACCATCCATTCCAGCTTCACCTTTGGAACCTTGTGGCCCCCTGTCTCCTTTGGGACCAGGGGCACCTAGGGCAATTTAAAGAGTCTTGTTAATTTTTTAGCATTAATCAATTGCACTCTTAAAAATATTGTCATGTATTACCACAAATAACAACTTAAAGCATATAAATATTCACGCCAATTAGGAGTATATAAACTTGAGATAATATTTACATGCTATTAATGACAAGGAGAAACTCGAAAAAACACCCCGCCCAAGATGACATTTGAACCCACGGCCCTCTGTGTTCTAGTTGGATGCCCTACCAACTGAGCTACTGGAGACTATGGTAAGACTAGAATCGTATTGCGCGGCTGCACAGCCTAGCAACGCTAGTAAGGACATGGTGAAATACAAGTGTAAAAATGTTTACCGTCAATTCCCGGATTACCACGGGGCCCAGGTGGGCCACTTACTGACTCGCCCTTCTGTCCTTTCTGCCCCTCTAGTCCTGGGCGTCCTTTTGGTCCAGTGTCACCTTCACAAAAACAAGTAAGTCATATTCAGAAGCAGCAATAATTTATCATAATAGGTACATTTAAAATCATTACTTAAATATTGACTAAAACCGTTGATCAATAGATAAATATATCAGTCTGAAAAGTCTGTATCATAGTTATCAATTACTACTTTTTTCAATAATTTTTGAGCAGGATATCGTAACATATTGGACCGATAAACGTAACTGCAGAAATTAAGAAAATTCAAACATGAATCATCATAAATTCAGAAAGATTTCTGCCCCCTTCCCCCCTCAAAAAAAATCAAAACTTATTTATAACGACAACAGATTTTCTTCTGAAGCACTATCTACATTATCAGTATAACTGTGGCCCTTCAATTTTCTCTAAGGTTCAGATTCAGCTATCTAGAAAAGGCATTTATTTAAATCTTTAGATGTTGCAACATACTTACTACTTGTGGTACAAAAAATACACACCCTTTTGTCCACGATCACCTATTCTTCCGGTATCACCAGGAACGCCTGGAAACCCAAGTGGGCCTTGTTCTCCTCTATCACCCGGAGGTCCCCTACGGCCATTTGCTCCTGGTTGTCCATTCACACCAGCTGGGCCAATCAGTCCTGGTTCTCCTTTATTTCCTTTAGATCCTCTCGACCCCGTGGGACCAGGTGGACCCTGCTGACCCCTCTCCCCACGAAGACCAATGTCACCTAAAGGAATCAGGAGAAATATTATAGAAATCTGGACTTTTAATATAAAATACCGGTCATGTTTTACAAGAAAAAAAGCAGCAGATTGTAAGATTTAGACATTTTTATAATATGTAACCTGTTGCAGCTGTTACTGCCAAGTTATTTTGTATTTACATTTCCATGCCATTTTAACGCTATATATTGCTTTTTAGGTAATATTTGATAGGGGTAAATTGAAATACAGATATCATGTTTCTTTAAAGTGCCTATGAAGCACAAATCAAATTTGAGACAATTGAGATAAGAACTGTATGTGCATTTTAAAGCTAACTATTTTACTTCATTTATAAAACTCGGTCGAATTTGCGGCACTGATTACTCCATGACAACTTCCAAACATAGCACGTCCGGAAATATAGAAATAAAAAGTTCATCGAGAGAAAGATATTACTACACATAACGAAAATGGAGGTTTTTTACTTAGATAACACAATTTGATGGTGAAGAAAAAGTTAAACTTTATACATTTATAGCCAATGTACATGTGCATAGGCGACGCACGATTTTCTTTTAGGAATAGAAACGTTACTTGGAGAGGAAATCGTTTTACAACCCTGAAGAAAGTTTAAAAATCTTGAACTAAAGTGTGACATTCAGGATTTTTTTCCTTTGCTATAAAATTCCAGGACTTTTCCAGGTAATTTCCAGCTGTTTTAAGCCGTTTCAAGGTTTTGTTATGTGAGACATACTGCACTGTAATAAAAAGTCACTTCCAACACCAAAATACAACTTTTTTTTCCTTTTTTGACGAACGAACACCGGTGTTTCATAAAGCGACACAAAAAGAGCAGGAAAAAACATTCACATATACTTTGTTAAGTAAAAATGCAGGGACTGCACAGTGATTTCAAATGTGGTGGGGCTAAGAATCTGTTGCGTCCATACTAGGAGGGATTCGTTTTGGGGGCGATATTCCTGTTTCCTTGCTGTGTCTATACACAAGAACAGGAAATTGGAATTTATATACATCATAACGTTTTCATAATACTTAAAAAACTACACATTAAAACACCAAATTTTAAAAAGGTGCATTTTTCTCTGTGATACGTATCCAGCGTGATCCAGTAAGGCAGAGGTTTGCAACGCGAACACCGTAAATACTTCATGTTAGTTCATCAATGTATTCATGCAGCACACTTTCGAAGGTAGACAAAGGACATTATAGGGGCCAGCTAAGTATTTTAAGCAAGCAAGCCCAGGTTTTCCAGTTGGCGTACAAAATCTGCACATTACGTCGCAAAGTTTGCTCGATTCACGTCCTTCATTAAGTATAACTAAAATATTCAGTTACGCTTACCTTTTAATCCAGGATTACCAGGTGGTCCTGTTGGGCCTTGTTCACCTTTCATACCCCGCACCCCAAATCCCGAGATGCCTTTTTCCCCCTGTCGTCCTGGTATACCTGGATCTCCTCGATCACCTGGTTTACCTGGATTCCCCTTTTCCCCTTTTAGTCCAGAGTCTCCTTTAGTTCCATTGGCTCCTTTTGACCCCTGTTGAATTTGGCTACTGGATTTCCAGGATTCACCTAAAATAGACGGAAAACAGTTACCATTACGTCATATTTTAATTTAACTATAACAAGGAAACGCGAAGCCTTTGTATGATAATCAGTAAGTAAGTTTTAACTTTGAGTTAGAATTTATAACTTTATCTCTTTCAAAATAACATGTATCCATTTAGCACATTTAATAAGTGAAAAAATGACCTGATTTAACGACAACCTTTCACTTCAAATCAAATTATACATTCCAATGAGAATACACGTTTAAAAATTGCACTTGTACAGGATGTCGCTCCACTTTAAAGAGACATTTTAGGATTTAAAATGGACCCTCTTATAATCAAATACCTTTCTGTCCAGGCGGCCCTTGGATGCCTGGGTCACCTTGACGGCCATTTTCACCCTTCTCTCCAGGACGGCCAATCTGTAATTCACCAGGCTCACCCTTTTGTCCCTTTTGCCCTGGGAATCCATCTGCTCCGTCTCGTCCATCCACTCCATTTTGTCCTTGCTCACCCTACAGAAAGCGATTTATAAACATTATTTTAAACACCTTAACCAAACTTTTAATTTAGATTATTATACGTTTATATTTTAAGTTATTACAAACGTATTAAGAAGTTATCCGGAATAAGACAAAAACACAATGCAAGTTAAAAGTTGACATAAAAGTATTGAAAACAGAAATCTGACTGCAACCTTTTCTTTTAATTATGAATCAATGTACATGTTCAACTATCAAGATCGTAAGTTTTGATGTAAATTTACATTCAGAACCCGAGGACGTTAAGTTGCACCGAAGTATTGCTCGATTATATTGATATTTATTGTATTCTTAATCGTACGAATTTGTTTAGAGGTAAGCCAAATACAACAGTTAACCATAATGTTGACTAATCTATGAGTAGCTTCTAAGCAGTTATGAGTATTGCAAATAGTAATTAAAGGCAGTAGTGCAAAGTATTAAAAGTCCTCAATAATTCTGTTTTTATTTTAAAATGACCAAAAAAATTAAATAATAAGTCACATTATTTTAACAAATGACCTTCAATTATTGTACCTTTAAGCCAGGTGAACCAGGATTACCCCTTGGGCCGGCTTCGCCATTGTTCCCAGGTTGACCAGGAGCCCCAACATCCCCTGTAGGTCCAGTGGCACCTGGGGGACCTGTTCTACCCTTTGCTCCCACAATTCTTACAACTTCTCCTCTTTCACCTTTACGACCAGGTAAACCAGTAGGGCCATTCTCTCCTGGGGGACCCTAAACAAAGTAAATACAAAGGTTAAAAAAAAAGAATATGGAAAGACTATATATAAACATAATCTTTTCTATACTCTAACTCTTTATTCTGATGAAGGCCACCAAAAGTGCGGCCGAAACGTAAATTTTTAGCAAAAACTTTTATAAGTGTAAACCGTAAAGCTTTTTAAAAACAATTTTTAAAAATTTTTAAATTGTCATGACACATACCAGCCTCAGACATACTATTTTTAATGTATTTGTATTAGCCTCCTGCCTCTATTGTCATTGTAATTTTTTCATTACAATTCAGTACTTATATTAAACGATTTTCATTTCTTTTGTAAGATAACACTATTGTCAGTATAATTTATTCCTTTTCAGTACTTATACTGAGTAATTTTTATTTCATTTATACCATGGAAGATAACACTAGAAGTGTCGAAACATGTTTGTCAAACTTAGAAGTGTTGTGTGTTTACTTAAATCAATCGTAGTTCTGCTGCTTTCAAGACCTTTTGGCAACTATTTATAATGAAGTTAAAAATTATTTAATCAAAATGAGATTTTAATTCCCATTTCAATCCTTCTTTAAACGTGTGTTGATCTTATTTCTGTTAAAAAGAGAGAATATTTACAATATAGTATGATTTCAAAAACAATTATTGATTATCAAAATATATGAATAAGAACATACATTTCAAGTTGAAACAAGCGTTTGCACTACATATGTCCAGGTAACCTGAAGATGGTCCAAAGCACCAAAAATCTTTGTTTTAATTATATCTTTGAAAACGTGTTTGTAGCCAAATATTTTTGAAATTTTATACCGGATATAAAATATACCTTCTTATTAACCAAAAGATCAATTAGAGAGCTAACTTAAGCTTAACAGGAAGAAAAAAGAAATAAACTTTGATAGTAATAAGTTATTAATGTATAAAAAAGTATAATAGTTGTTTTAATGGTTGTATATCTGAAAGGCTTATTAAATTAGTTGTATTAAGTTTAATTGGTTTGCAGTGGTTTATCTGAAAAGTAGCTTAGTGTATTGATCACTTGAAATAGATTTAATACTGGATGGATGGCACACAATTTTGATTAAAACAAACAGTTTTACTTTACGTTTTATCTTTTCTTTTCCGTCTTTAGTTCTTAACCGCCACATGCATATGGTCAGTGTCAGTTTAAAATAAAAAGTAAGCTAAACAAATTTTTTAATTATTTTTTTTAAAGTTTTATCTATCATCTCATATCCATTGTACGTCTCATAAAAAATATTGCAGTAAAAATAAGACTTTGGCAAAAACTAGGTATAAAAAAAAAGAAAGAAAAAAATTCAAAATACAGAGGTGAAAGCTTTATGTTTACAGCGATTAAGGTACGTAAGTGTGTTCACTTCAAACATGCAAAAAACCCAAATTCATATTTAAGACATTCTCCAAATAAAACCCACAATAAATATCATTTGGATAGAGTCTTCTTTAAGCAGGTACAACAAATCAATATTCATACCTGTGGTCCAGGGTCACCATCTCTTCCTGGGACACCTCTTGGTCCCGGATCACCTAATTGGCCTGGATCTCCTGAAGGACCTGTGGGACCATCACGCCCTGGTATTCCATTCTGTCCAGGTTCACCCTTAGAACCTTGTGGACCCTGAGCACATGCACCACATGCATCACCCTTTTCTCCTGGTACACCTTCTTGCCCAGGTTCTCCAGTGCTGCCCTTTTGTCCAGGGGGGCCAGTTGGGCCAGGTGGTCCAGTGGTGCTGTCTCCTAATTAAGTTAACATAAGCCTGTGAAGTAAGAATGCCTTAAACATTCTTTCGACAATCTTGTAACATTTCTTAAAGACTAGCAAAATGTATTCTTTAATGATCTGTTGTTTAAAACAACTAAAACAGTTTCAAAAACTGATCATTGGATTAAATACAATATTTTCATGTTTAGTGAATTTAGTGACACTCCATCCCTAACATTCATAAAGGGATCTGCAGTATTAAAGCTTTAATTCAAAAAGCCGTTTTCGCCAGTCCTTGCTATGACAATAAATTTATGTTCAGTAAACAAATAATTACAAAATCTATTCTAATCATAACCTTTGTGAAATATGATTTATTAAAAACTGAATTATTGGATAGCGTAATTCAAGAACTTTTACTGGCTTAGCCATAATGGTAAATGAGCCAATGTACCATAATATACAATTATGGTAAGCGTACGCGTCAGATTCAATTTAAGAGGGAGCTAAAAAATTTCCCCCCTTGAAACAACGACGGCAGACCAAAATCGCTTTGCACCGGAGTTGAATGAGAACAAAGTCATTGAGGTATTAGAAAATGCAGCACTAGGGAGCAAAAAGAAAGCCACAAAGTAAAGCATGCAAATATTTCAAGGTAAAAACTTGAAAACTTTATATTTGACCTTCAATCATCCGTGTTTGTCAAAGCAAAACAATGCAAGATCAGACAGTTTATATATTAATCACGTTAGCTAGTTACATTACCCTAACCTTTGCACATTGGCTTTTGATTCACGGGAACAAATTCCAATCGGGAGAATAAATTGCAATCGAGGAAATGAATAAAAAAAACGTTAATGCCCGCCTAATTTTTTTAAATTATTTAACAACATGGGAAACTTCGCACATGTTCAAGTTCACTCTTCTTCTCCTCCCAGGAAAAACTTCAAATAGTTGTGGTGAATAATTACAAAGAAAACTTCAATTGAATGTATACATATAGACTCGGGGAAAGATGATAAAAATACCGGAGTGACATGAGCAAAATCAACTGACGGTGACTAACAGACGATATGTCTTGTGTTTGGTATGTTTTGCAGCCAATTGTACAAACTACCAACGACGTTAGAATGAAATATCTTTTTCAAATATAATAACGAGTAAATGCTGTAAAACATAACGTTAATGAAAGATAACCAACTGAACAATCAAAATGCAATGATGAATAAAAATTATCAAATTAAGATGACTTTTGTTTTATGTCTGCCTAACAAAGATAGCATTCACTAAATATTAGAAAAGAAAAACTACGTTAAATACCTGGGTGTGTTAACAGACTAAACAATCTCATGGAAATACCACATTTCTCATATTCCCTCGAAAATCTCAAAAAAATTTTCTTCAGTTAAGGCACTACTTCGCTCTAAAACAACTGAAGCAGCTTTACTACAATTTAATATATCCATATCTATCTTAAGCTATTATTATTTTTATTAAAACAAATGAATTCACCAAACCCTGTAACCTTTTTTTAAGTTTTATAGACCTTACGTCTATATACTTTTGTTTCTGTGATTTTTAGTTTGTTTTCATGCCAACGTAAGATTGTTACAAAACAAGACTAGTGTCTAACTAGAAAACCTACAGTTTATTTAGACGCTAGACATCTCCAATGTCATCTATATTTAGGTTTTTTATTAACTTACGTTGTACAAATACTTGAACTAAATAAACTTATTCCCTTTTGAATTATCCTGTAAAATTTGGAAATGCGAACAAAATGTATTGTATTGTACCTATTGTTGTATTGTATAAACAGTTGATTAAGATTGTCTCTTCCAAGATCAGTCTGATATATTTTACCTGCTGTGCCAGGAAATCCCCGTTCTCCTTTAGCACCAGGAGCACCTCGGGGACCTGGACGTCCATCTGTTCCTTTTGGACCTTGAATGCTTATACCACGATTCCCCTTTTCTCCCTGTGGTCCAGGTAGACCTTGCGGTCCATCCTGCCCAGTTAAGCCTTTTAGACCAGGAACACCTTCGAATGGAATTAAAGTAATAAATCTAAATCAACACAATTTGCAATTTACCCATCACGAGGGTTTTGTCTCTTAAATAAGATATGGACATTTTGCTGGAGACTTTTAGCTTGATCTCCCGCTTTTCCGCATTTTACAGAAAATCTCTCGAATTTGAAAAAATAAGACATTACATTTTTCTCAAAAACATCGAAAGTTACTGGCGAGTTGTTTTATCATAGTTCAGGGTTCCTGCAGTTAAAACCAGATCAAATTTAAGACCTTTTTAAGACTTTTTTAAGACGCTGCATCAAGCATTTAAGACCAACAACTTTTTATGGAAAATTTTACTCAACAACTCAGTTATGCTTATTTGTTCAAAAAAAAAAATCATTTGAAAACATTATAACATTAAATCATGCAGTACGTTTTAAATAATTTCACTGTATGTTATGTTGAACCTACAATGTGATGTCTTGTCACAAAATCTGATGAGCCCTAAATTTCCGCAAGGACTCAAAAGACCGTGGAGACCTTACTATACAAAGCAAAAAACATGAACTAAAGACAAAACAAATAAGACAATGTGCTTTCATCAATTGACTATCGATTGATCACATACATAGACCAACATCACGGGCGCGGCAGCTCTATTTTGATCATGACGTGGAAATCGGGTCGGGATCCGACAACGTTGAAGAAACACGGTGGTGTTTCATTAAAAAAACTTCTTGTGCACTACTAAAAAATTGATAAAAAGAAACAAAAGCTATTTTTGAGCAAGAATTAAAACCTTTTTAAGACCTAGTAAACAAAAATGCAAAATCAAAAATAAACTTTTTAAGACTCCGCAGGAACTCTGATAGTTTTCGTGGTCGTTGCACACTACAAGGATGCCTTCTTCTTCTGGGATGTTTGTGTAAATGCTAGTAACATTCATTCTGACAAGCACGGTTTGATGGAAAATATTTGTTTTCGATCATGTTTATGAAGTCTAACGTATGTCCTATAAAACATTTTTAGATTTTAGGTAATGGATGAAGTAGCTGATCAAAATTGCTAATATTCTTTCTGTCCCGTCGCCCCTTCTAGATATGATTGGCCGGTCTGCCGATTAGACTTTGTGTATTTTTGTCACAGTAAAGAACTCTGGTACGGGCTCGGTGGCGATCATCAGAAGAAGCAAATAAAGAAGGAGATACATGTAAACAAAAAATCAGAACTATTAGATAATTTGCATCCTTATTCATTCCAAATATTTCCCCAATTCTGATTGGCTAAAAACACACGTTTAATTCACCATAACCAGTTACTGATGACCAAATTTGGAAGAATTTTCACTTTAACGAGGAAATGATGTCAAAAATGCAGCGCTTTCGCAAGTTACGGCACCGTAAACCGAGAGGAACTGGGGACTAGCTTGTGTTATTTTTGGAAGACAAACATCAGAAATGGCTGCGAGAAATCAGAAACATCAGAAATGGAAGCTCATTTTTTCCTTTAAGTGTTTGAAAATATTTTGATAAATAATAAAGCAATTAATGAATTCATTCGGCTTTGATAGGATATGAAGAATTAAGGAGGCCCACTACCTTCAAGATTTTTTTTTCCAAAATCAATTTTTTTCAGATATTTATACCACCTTGTGATTACCCATCATGAAACAATAAGCATTGAGTCAGTCATTGCCATGGCAACACAGCGAGCTTTGTTAAGGGTGTTCAAAGGTACCCCCATTACAAACATGGCTGGGTAAAAATAAACATTTTTGGCGGATCAAAAATATTTTTCGCAGACACTGCTTATATGGATCTAGGAGACAAACCTCGGACTAGTAGATTTTTATCAAATTGATTGCGTAGAAAAATAAAAATGTGAAAAAATGGAGTTTTCTGCTTTGCGAAAAACAAGTATTTTGGCTACAGTGCCAAGAGAAAATAAAAAATCTCCAATGGTTTAGGTTTGTCCCCAAGAGAGATTGCCAAGCTCATATTTGATACATAAAATAAGAGATAAATCTGAGATTCCATAGGACAGCAATGTTTACAAATCTAATATTTTGCATTAATTAAAGGCATAAAAATAGTCTATGTAATAAGAGTATTCCTGATCTCAAGCTTTGCATTCTTTTCGAGAATGAGTAGTGCATATGAGTTTGTGAGAGATGAAAATAGCAGGAAAAAATAAGAAACAAACTAATTTGTGAGTTTTCTTAGCAATACTGGGATTATTAATTTATAAAAATTTGACTTGAATCAAAAAGTGCGCAGAAATAGAATATAAAGTTTACCTTCAAACAAAGCGGTCTCAAGTCTTATCTCGTGATTATAATCTTTCACCACTCACAATTAATTAAAAATATCTCTTCTGCTTTGCTACTGTGCAAATTGTTTTACAAAATCTGACAAATCGAGCGTAAAATTGTTCATTTTTGTAAGGCAACTTTGCTTAATCCTTCGTGCAACACAATGTTCGCACATTGTATCATGGGAAATTCGGAAAAATTTCACGCAGGAGAGTCCCCCTCCGAACTAATTTTAGGATTTTTATAAGTCTCAGACCAGGCATGCATTCTGCAAAAAAACCCATCCGCACAGATGTACAATTTCATAGAAATTACAGAAAGGCTGAATGCAGCTTGCGAGACCACATTTGCTCATTTGGCCCCTTGTCCATGAATGACAACTTGTCAGCCGATCAAACTAATCGTGTTTTACATTTTTGTCAAATTCACAGTGCCAATAAACAGTTCTTCGAAACTGGCAAGGTTTAAGCCTTCTTAGCTCTTCATGATGAGCTCAGGCACCAGCAAATGGTCAAAATTACACAAAAAACAGCCAATTTTTTGTGTTTTAACGCATGAAACCGTTCCACAGAAAATTAGTTGAAATATGGCGAGCACTGTCACGTGAGCATCCTTTATGTGACACTATACCTATATGCCACTCCCAGAATCCCAGTTATTATTTTTAGAGAAATGATAGTTTTAAGCTACCCTACCGCTCTCCCTCAAAACCTCTATTTTGTGAAATTTCAAAGGTAGTGGACCCCCTTAAGCGGTCTCGGAAGGGTGTTATCCTTCCTCCATAACACTTTATATCCTATTCAAACTTATACATTAATTGTTAAGTACTAGTTATGCCAATAGGTTTTTGTCAAGTAGTTTTTAAGCTGTCATAACCTACCTTTTAAAATTTTTCACTTAAATCGTTTATATTGTTTTACATGATCGCCATCGAGTGTGAAACTCTTTCAAACTTTCATCACCGTATTTTAGAATTTCATGTTTCTTAGCTGCGTTTGCGTTTTGATTAATGCAAAATATAAATAATGTTTGTGAGGTCATGTAGGCAAGTCACCAACATTATAACATTGATGACAATTTTTGGAGTGGTTTCATTCAATTTCTTGATTAGACAATTTCGAACACCAAAGCCATAATATCCGTGCCCCAATGGAAAAGAAGATAACCATTTAGGTTGGTGATCATTATGGTTTCATAATTAAACAGTTAACATACCAGGTGGTCCTTGGTCACCAGGAGGACCAGTAGGTCCTAGGGGACCTGGTCTACCCTTTGGCCCAATTGGTCCTGGTGGACCAGGAGGTCCTGATATACCATCTCTTCCCTGTGCTCCTTTGATGCCTGGAAAACCTGGTGGGCCCTGATTACCTTTTTCACCATTTTCACCAGGCAAACCAATGCCTTGAGGTCCCTAAAAATAACATTTTTGACGGTTAAGAACGTTGCAGTATAATGGTCCTCTTGCCAATGACAAGATTATTTACAGAATATTCTTTCCGCCTCTAACTTGACAAACTTTGAAATCTCTCATGATAATAACATTCACTTGTGATGCATAAAATTTCATGTTTCTTCTTGAAAATTCTCTTGTTTTGGAAAGTGTATATTTTATTGTGGAGGAGCTCAGTCAATAATTAGGCTACAAAATCTAAGTGGCAACTGTCATTACGTTAATACCCACGTATAGTTAAGTCCATAAACAGATGTCCCCCCCTCAAAAAAGGTATATTGTAACTATTGAATTCTGCCAAATACATCAGAAATCTTTAATAATAATTTTGTGACAAGGAGAAACGTATCGTTGTGCTTTCATCAAACGTTAGAATTTTAAAAATAGTATACTATTAATTTATTTCAGAGAACCTGCGAATAATTATAACGGATCGCCGGACACTTTGGAACAATCGAATGTTCTACTTTGCCTAATTGACAAGTTTGAGTAACTTTTTTCTAAAATATTTAATCAGCTTTTTCCAAATGCCACGTGCCATAATTTTATTTAGAATCACATAGCTAACGGTAAAGTCGCGCTCTGATTGGCTATTGAAGAGAGGCTATTTAGCGTGAAGCCCACTGGTGCATGAAGCGATATTGCTGACGTGTTCGCAATCAAAAATTGTTGCTATCGTGAAAACAAAATACAACTCGTGTTACGAAAATATGACCTTTGAAATGAACAAATTCAATGAAAGAATGTCTGCCAAATTTTGAACTGAAATTTGAATTTTTAGAAAATTTGAGGAAACCACTCATACTCACACGGTTAAATCTGTCAGCCTCATGGACAACGAGTTGGAATTATACATACGTAGCTTATTCATTATGCGACTTCACCGTTAGCTATATGCTTCGCGATTCGTGCAATAGCAGTTTTTCGCGTGAAATTTAACGTGGTGTTCACTCGTCAGGCAGTGAATTTTTCTATAGTATCACCCAACTAGTGGACTAATGCAAATCCTGCATTTTAATTGGCTTAATTTTATTAGTCATCGAGTAGCGAAAATCGAACGCTTTCTTTCGTTTTATCCCAAATAAATCTTTCTTCAACTTGCATTTGCTAACTTTATTGCTTTTTTTGTTCGACTAGTTGGGTGATACAAAAACAATTAGAACCTTCGCCCTCAAGGGCCACGGGTCTTATTGTTAACTATCATCGAACTACACGAATAACCATACAATAGAAGGTCTGGGACGAATACAATTATTGTACACTTTGAGCGATATTCGAAATCCAAAAAAACGTGCTCAGAATGTAGTAAGGCTGTTATTTTTACTAATCTTGTTTATACTACATACTAAACTGTCTAATAAGACATATTTACCCTCGTTCGTTATGCTCCTTTATTCTAAATTGCATTTTCTTTAATTTAGGACTGAAAAAATATAGGAAATTGCAACAATTTGCTTACATGCAAGGTTTGTTTTTACTGTGTAAGATAAGAGAACCGCCCAACGAGACTCTGCATTTAAAAACTCTTTTTTTTTTTAGCCAGGATTTATCCAATATGTATTGGCAATTCAAAAACTAAGGAAGAAGGATTGTATTAGCAACTTTTTTCCCCTATACGCCTCGCACCTCTTTGCATCCCCTTTCTCCTTATAGTGTTACTACGAAAATTGCATCATTCAAATCTAAGCTATTTTATAAATAAGTTCAAGAAGTTTGTAGAAGAATAAAATGCTGTTTACTGTTATCTCTGTCTTTCTCTCTGAAACTTAGCCTACCTCCCATGCAGCTTCCTCCCACAAAATCTTCCCCATTTTTTCATTGACTTCACGATTAAACACCTTTATGGGTATGTCTTGTCCTGGGTATGACTTTAAACTACGACCGGTGGTAAGGCTCCAGATCGGGAGATCTAGAGTTGTGGGAAATGTGGAGCTACCCCTTAATTACCATTGCTCCCAGGTCCACTCTTACCCAGTGTGGTAACACCTGTTAGGGTCCCA